>SDVV010036705.1:0-10921 GCA_016164225.1 Gammarus roeselii
CTGCACACAGCGGTTAATGTCCAGCCTGCTGCTGCACACAGCGGTTAATGTCCAGCCTGCTGCTGCACAGAGCGGTTAATGTCCAGCCTGCTGCTGCACACAGCGGTTAATGTCCAGCCTGCTGCTGCACAGAGCGGTTAATGTCCAGCCTGCTGCTGCACACAGTGGTTAATGTCCAGCCTGCTGCTGCACACAGCGGTTAATGTCCAGTCTGCTGCTGCACACAGCGGTTAATGTCCAGCCTGCTGCTGCACACAGTGGTTAATGCCCAGCCTGCTGCTGCACACAGCGGTTAATGTCCAGCCTGCTGCTGCGTACAGCACTTAGTGTCCAGCCTGCTGCTGCAGACAGCGGTTAATGTCCAGCCTGCTGCTGCAAACAGCAGTTATTGTCCAGTCGGCTGCTGCATAGAGCGGTTAATATCCAGCCTGCTGCTGCATACAGCGGTTAATGCCCAACCTGCTGCTGCACACAGCGGTTAATGCCCAACCTGCTGCTGCACACAGCGGTTAACGTTTTTTTTGTAATTTGAGATTCCCGCAACCAGAAAGCTTGCTTGATGGAAGAGATCACTTCCCGGATAGCTTGCTTAAAAGCTTTGATGGTGTCGAGCTGCTCTGAACACCTTCTGTTTGACATATCCCAGCTAAAGTAATCCAGGGAGGAAAGATCAGGTAACCTAGCTAAGCTGTCCACGGGAAGTCAAACCGGTGTGAAATGGTGTTCCCGATGCTGTTTCTCAGCTAAGCCAATGTAGGCAATGCTGTGTGCGAAGTTGCACTTTCTTTGGGGAAGCAAAAATCGGGAGGAATGTCAAAAGAGCTTCCATTATCTAGTGTTTCGATGTATGTTCCGGTGTTTGCATTTCGTACGTTTCCCGCATCAGTATCTCCAAACCAGTCGGGGGCCCACACACTTTATGTCAACTAAAGCCGCGCCAAACTGTCACCTTCGGTGTGTGTGAAGGCTTCTCAAACTCCTCTACCGGGGTTTGGGAGCTCTATTTACGAAAGTTTTGCTTGTTAGTAAAATCATGCCAATAAATACCACTATCGTGATATTTATTGGAATGATAAAGCAGCTGTGATGTTTACAGTTTGTACGGTTTTAGTCAATGATCAATCTTCAGACGGTGCCTAACAGACTCAAGACTTATCTGTACTTTATCGGTCACTTCCCTTCCCTCTCGTGATTGCTTTTCTTGATACTTCGTTCATATTGACGATGTTTTCTTCGGGTATTGAGCGTCATGAATGACCCTTGTTTAGGTTAAGTATGCTGCCATTTGTTGACGATATTTATGAGTCATACTTGTGATATACAGGTTGCATTCTTCCATAAATTCTTTTATCACTGTGATCAGAGAATTATTTGACTAGTACTGTTCAACAATGGAAACACGCTACTTCCTAGTAAGATGAACCATCTAGAAAATTCATTTTTGTCTCGAACGCTAATAACGACAGTAATTTATAGAATAGTCGAGGTATCTATTGTACGAAAGAAAGCAATAAAACTCCAGGATATATCCTTGCATGGATTTTTTCTTTCACCTTTCTACATCAGTTAGTTTTTTGAGTTATGACCGTCTACTTTTACAATTTTTTTCTGTGTCAACAAATTACAAAAGATTAAATAACTTGAATACTCTAAACTAGAGTTTATTTGTTATCCGAAAAGTTGTTCCCTCTGTAAAAATGTAATCATATTTGACATAAATGAAATCAGGTCACATCTTATATCTATAAACATTTAAAATGAATTTTTAATACATAAACTAATAGTAACAAACACACATACCTTGTAGCAGGTTCTCTCTCATTTAGTTATATCGTTAGAAATCAACCCTCGTGTGCCAATAACACATAGCGATCCAAAGCGGCCAATAATAAATAGCGGGGCAATGCGGCCAATGACCCATAGCGGTCCAAAGCGGCTAGTAACACATAGCGATCCAAAGCGGCCAATAATAAATAGCGGGGCAATGCGGCCAATGACTCATAGCGGTCCAAAGCGGCTAATAACACATAGCGATCCGAAGCGGTCAGTAACTCATAGCGGGCCAATGGGGCCAATGACACTGAGGTCAAAAGCGGTCAATGACACATAGAAGTCCAAAGCGGCCAATAACAAATAGCGGTTCAAAGCGGCCAATATCACATTGCGATCCAAAGCGGTCAACAACGCATAGTTGTTCAAAGCAGCCAATAACACAGCGGTCAAATGCGGGCACTGATACACAGCGGTCCATAGCGGTCGATAACATATGACAATCCAAAGCGGTCAATAGCACATAGTGGTCATATGAGGCCAATAGCACATAGCGTCCAAAACGGCAAATAACACATAGCAGATTAATACGGTTAATAACACATAGCAGTCCAATCCGGCAATTAACAGACGAGAAAACATAAGTCTAGCAAAATTAAGAACATTTAATTCCACTTCCTTCCTCATACTGGTGGCTATTGTTCGCTGTGTTGACACAAAATGCGCACCACGACCGATGTTGACCGCTGTGTTGACACACAAGGCTGCACCATGTCCGATGTTGACCGATGTGTTGACACACAAGGCTGCACCACGTCCGATGTTGACCGCTGTGTTAACACACAAGGCTGCACCACGTCCGATGTTGACCTCTGTGTTGACCCACAAGTCTTCACCGCAGTCGATGTTGACCTCTGTGTTGACACACAAGGCTGCACCACGTCCGATGTTTACCGCTGTGTTGACACACAAGGCTTCACCTCGTCTGATGTTTACCGCTGTGTTGACAAACAAGGCTACACTACGTGTCGCAGGCGAAATCGACATGGAAAAGGTATGAAACCATGCTAAACAATATCAAAAGTTCGAACGCGAAAATCCATGTTACTGGCATCCTACCCCATCCAAACCAAAGTGTATACAAGTTAAGCAAGATGTTTTTCCTTAATAATCACCTAGCAACTTTCTGCAAAGCTCAGAAAATACCATTCTCTGATCATTGGAACACGATGATCAACCCAAAGTACTATAATTTCAACAGAATCACCAATAAAGCTTGCTCAAACACGTATGGACTCTATACCCTAGAAAATATCATAAAAAAACGTCGGAGCTGGTCTTGCCATCGAAAATAGGCCGAACACGTATCAAACGTACTCGATGTCCAGCCCGCAACTCGGACAGCAGTGCCCGACGAAATGAAGCAACGGCCACCACCCGTGCCAACACTAGATACACAACCAATACAAGAGCCCATCAAAACATCACCGCAGGTCCTAGCAAAAAAAGTTCTTGTCATCAATCCAGTCCGATTACAGGCAGAAGTCGCTGCTCCGCTAGTACAACCCGAGTAAACGAAAACGAAAGTATTGGCTCCGACACAAGACCTCAAAGTAGAACCAGTATAAGTCAAGAAAATCAGGTCATTGTGACGAACCGTACTCTCAAATGTTGCCATGTGAACGCTGAAAGTCTCAGAGACAAAATCAAAGAATTAGGTATCCTTACAATGAATGAAAACATCGACATAATAGCAATCGAGGAATCGTTGATGAAATTGAGCACCAGGCATTATTCAGGCGAGTTTACTCTCCCCGGCTACTAACTATTTACCAAAGATAGACAAGGCCGAGAGGGCGGAGGAGTGCTGTTTCTCGTGAAAAAACACTGTAGACATTAGAAGTCACTATTTCAAATAGCAGACACGACAGAGTATCAATCCAAGTAGTCGGTAAACGCATAAAATGTCAAATCACTCTCGTCTACCGTCCCCCAAAAAGCAAGGTAGCAGACGATATCAATCTTTACAACATCCCTCGTCGATGCCGTCACGACACATTACAGTATTGTGCTTGGAGACTTTAATATCCCTGATATTGACTGGGAAACAGACGAATGCAATGCCACCGGCCAACGTCTGATTGATTTTGCACACGGTAAGTTCATGACACAAATGGTGAATATACCTACATGAGGTAGCAATATTCTTGCTCTCCTATTTAGTGCAAGCGACTTTCATGCCACGAACGTTGAAGTGGGCAAACCACTCGGAACCAGTGACCACAACTGTATCCGTTTTTTGATAAAGCTCGAGTTGAAAACGTCAACAAACTGCGAGAAAGTATCTAACTTTTGATTAGCTAACTTTGGTGGCTTAAGAGAGTCAATTGCCTCATCATATATAACCCTCTGACAAAATGTCAATCGATCGATGAACAATATCTTGACTGCACTTAAAAATATTGAATATGAGCATATCCCGCGCAAAAACAGGCGAACAGCAGTCAATCAGCCAAAGTACTGGAAAGGAGAATTACAGCGCCTTCAGTCACGTAAGAAAGCACATCTCTCGATAAAACAGAAACGTCCACATTACGAAGCAGCCAAAAATGAATACAACATCAGCAGAAAAGATCTAAAGAGGGTCCAGAAACGTGAGACAAAAAATTATTAAAATGAAACTGCTGTCAATGACAAAACTAATACGAAACAATTTTTTAGTTATATTTCGAACAAAAAAAATCAAGATCTGTAATTGGTCCTCTCACGAACGATGTTGGTGAGCTAGAAACGGACGACATCAAAATGAGTGCCCTACTTAATAAATAATTTCTTTCTTTGTTTACGTTAGAGAATCTGGATATTCCTAATCTCGAGGATATCATGGCGGAAAGACAAATTGAAGCCATTAGCACAGTGAACTTTCCCCCGCCCAAGTTATTAAATATATAGATAAATTGAGAGTCACAAAATCTTAGGTCCAGACCAAGTTAATCACAAAATTCTAAAAGAGACTTGAAACGAAATCCCCGAATATTTATCAAAAAAATTCACATAATTTCTCAAAAAATGGCACCTGGCCCTTTAAATGGAAAGAGGCCAATGTTACCCCAATTTCTAAAAAATGGGACAAAAAGTGTCCCGAAAATTACCGTTCAGTTAGTTTTACCTCAGTCATTGGCAAATTGATGGAAAGTTTGATAACTGATAAAATTACAGAATTCTTAGAATGAAACAACTTGATTGTCGACTATCATCATGGCTTTAGACAAAACCGTTCCTGTCCTACAAACCTACTCCCTTTTTCAAGAATATAATCGAAATCCACGTGACACAAAATATCCCATCGATATCATTTACCTTGACTTTCAAACGGCTTTTGATAAAGTCCCCCACAAGCACCTAGTTAGTAAATTGCCCAGCATCAGTATTCGAGGCGAGCTTAACAACTGGATAAAATGCTGGCTTACAGACAGACGGCGGCGAGTTGTACTTGACGGAGATTCCTCCCCCAGGCGTAATGTTACGAGCGGCGTGTCTCAAGGATCCATGTTAGGGCCAGTTCTCTTAATAATAATCATTATCGATCTCGATAGCAATGTACTCTCTATTGCAGACGATACTAAGATAGTAGGAAAAGTGCAAACTGAACTTGAGTGTCAGCAGATCCAACTTGACTTGAACAAAATTGTCGATTGGTCGGATAGGTGGCAAATGAAATTTAACGTAAACAAATGTAAAGTAATGCACTTAGGTCCTCATAACCTCAAGCAAGAATATTCCTTGTCCGGAAAGAAACTCATTCCTGTCACCGAAGAGAGAGATCTAGGTATCATCAATAGTAACGACTTTAAATGTAGCAAGCAATGTACCGATGCCGCCAAGGAAGACAACAAAATGCCAGGGGTATGATATTCCGCACTATCTCGTACAAAAACCCACACATTATGCTCAAGTTAAACAATGCATTTGTTATACCGCAATTGGATATTTCGTTCAATTCTGGTCTCCATATCATAGAGAAAACGTTAATAAATTAGAGATGGTTCAACGTATGGCTACCAAACTCATCCCTCCGCTGCGGAATAAATCGTACGAACACAATAAATCATACAATATTTATTCGCTAGTGAAACGTCGAGTCAGAGGCGACATGATTGAAGTGCGGAAGATTATGAAGGGCTAGGAAAACGTCGACCGAGTGAACCTTTTCAATCTAGATACGAACGGAGTGACTAGGAACAATGGATTCAAAATCGTTGGGCAACGGTTCTCACTTGACATCACGCGCAATTCCTTCACGTGTAGAGTTGTCGAAGAATGGAACAAACTTCCAGTGGAGGTTGTAAACAGCAATACAATCGAAACGTTTGAGTCGCGGCTCAATAAGTGCTACATAAATCGCCGATAAATAGCTAAACCGTGTCCTTTCTTAATGTTATAAAAACAGAAATGGCACATGAAGCTCTCCTAGACGTTCTACTTCAGAACTAATCCTCTTGCTATCAAAGGCAACTTTGTTTGGGCCAGCAGTCCTGTTGTTGCCTTCCTACACTTGAAAACACTTGTAAACGTCCGATGTTCACCGATGTGTTGACACACAAGACTGAACCACGTCCGATGTTGACCGCTGTGTTGACACACAAGGCTGCAATACGTCCGATGTTTACCGCTGTGTTGACACACAAGACTGCACCAAGTCCGATGTTGACTGCTGTGTTGACACACAAGGCTGCACCACGTCCGATGTTGACCGCTGTGTTGACACACAAGACTGCACCACGTCCGATGTTGACCGCTGTGTTGACACACAAAACTGCACCACGTCCGATGTTGACCGTTGTGTTCACACACAAGACTGCACCACGTCCGATGTTGACCGTTGTGTTGACACACAAAACTGCACCACGTCCGATGTTTACCGCTGTGTTGACACGTAAGACTGCACCACGTCCGAGGTTTACCACTGTATTAACACACCAGGCTGCACCACGTCCGACGTGCACCGCTGTGTTGACACACATGGCTGCAACACGTCCGATGTTTACCACTGTGTTAACACACCAGGCTGCACCGCGTCCGACGTGCACCACTGTGTTGACACACATGGCTGCACCACGTCCGATGTTTACCGCTGTGTTGACACACAAAACTGCACCACGTCCGATGTTGATCGTTGTGTTGACACACAAGACTGCACCACGTCCGATGTTGATCGTTGTGTTGACACACAAAACTTCACCACGTCCGATGTTGATCGTTGTGTTGACACACAAGATTGCACCACGTCCGATGTAGGAGGCAATCGTGCAACCAACACTGGAACATTGTTCCAATCTATGATCGAATATAACCTAAAGAATAAACGACTGATTGGCAATGTATAGATAATATAAAGCTATTGGATTATCCACCTTTATTTTCAGTTGAAACATTCAAGTGATCCTCATAACATCATTCATTGATCCACTGTTAAACGAAGGCTTCAAAGATGTGAAGAATTATAGTGCTTTGTTTCCTTACTCGTAAAGGAACGTATTATTCTGACCAAACGCGGACGTGACGTCGAAACTTAAACATCAAATTTGAACTTTTTCTCATGAAGTGTTCATTCACGAGCTTTAAAGAGGGTAATGTTGTTTACGCGGCCCATTACTGGAGGTCGGCTATACAACAGGACACAATGAATAACAGGGGACATGGAAGCCTGATACCTCAAAGCCGGGTCTGATTTGACGTCACGAAAAGGTCTCAATATTGGGTACACGGTAATAATATGTTATTTAAATGATGAACTACTGAGAAGGCTCCTAATCTAATAACAATTATTATTTACCAAGAATACCATGCTCCTGAAGCTAAAACCTTTTTGTTATCGAGAAAATGTAAGTTTCAATGAATAACTGTGTCTAAATTTTGACACAAATAATTTGCTCTTTATTTAAAAGAATATATTGACTCTGTGTATTGAAGTTTACAATTCATAAATCCAATAAGATATTTGTGACTCTTTTGTGACGTCCTGCCGTAACCGAACTTAATTAGCTGTGTGACCTTGACTAGCCCGTGTTAAATTCGACCAACAGATGATGTGTTTTAATTGAGCAGATTATTTGTTTACAAGTCAAATATTTATGAATTACCGTGTAGATTGCAAAACAATCGTTTAAGAGATTTTCATCTAAATATTTGAACCCTATTCAAAGACGTCAATTCTGGAAGCGCTCTTCTCAAAAAAAATTGTCAACTTCATGTTAATGTAAGAGTTATGCTTGTATTCAACGATTTTCCTTAACGTTTGTGCTGCCCAGATTAAGGCATTCCATCCAACAAGGTGTGTCTGTTTTCTACTGTCTCGGGATGGAGGTGACCGTACGAGACTACTCTGATTGAGGTGACTGTGAGTGGCTTCTTTGACGGTGGTGGATTGTAGTGTAGCCTGACCACTTCGACGTTCACAAAGAAAATATTGAAAGAGTTTCAGTTCTTCATTTGGCCTTGATACAAATGCTTAACTTGTTAAACTCGCCAAAAATTTACGTCAAACATCACAAATTTTTGAGTCACCATTTTTGGTATAAGTATCAACGAATAACATATATTTACTAAAAAGTCCCTCCAATATATACAGATAAAAAATTAAATATCTTATTATTATAATAACATAGTCACTTTGATCAAAGTAGTCTCGTACGGTCACCTCCGTTCCTTGACAGTAGAAATATTGACAACAAAATGACATGTCTTATATTTAACACAATATATGTTTTCATAAAAAAAATATAAACATTGCCTCTAGCGAAAAATTGAAGAATTCATGATAAACAAATTATGATACGAATCAATATTATTCGAATTAATTCCTGGAAAACTATTCCTGTTTTGTCCTCGAGATTACCAGCGAGCGACATTATTTTGCTACTACAACATCAAATGAAAAAAACACGAGTAGCTTATACGGTAACAGAGAAGTACCAATACCTAGCACATATTACTCCCAGTACTCACCGATCTCGGGCTAGGTCATTGTGGGGTCGTGGCTGGTGAACACAAACCTGAGGAATGAACGATAAAGTATTGGGTGAAGAAAAGGCCAACCTCAAGGCCGCGAGGAAAACACCTCTCCTAATTTTTGTTGCGTGTACTACCTTAATAATAAATTTAAATAAATTCAATACAATTAACGATTTTCTCTATTTTGAATCGATGTATGTAATACCAATGTATAGATATACTGCTCTCTCTTCCTAAGCTGTTGGGTGCCAAGGCCACAGTGTGCCCAGTCTCCCACAAGGCCTGGGTATGTTTACGATATCTTGAGCGTCCCTTCATGCGGGACCACAAAGAGGCAAGAACTGCAATGGGGAACACGCTCACAAATATTTGTTCACAGTGAGATATGAAACACAACAACGACAAATAAAAATACATTTTTCTTATTCAGAATACGTCTGCTGCCTCAATTTGTTTTGGTGGCACCAAAACGATTTTTCTGCTGCAACAATTTTTCTTGTTGTGACAGAGACCTGCAAATGCACCGAAGGATTTCTAACGTGTGCTGGTATCCAATTAACTCCGGTGGTCGGAATAGTGAGACTATTGACGTGCATCGAATGTTGATAATCTAGATGACAGTGGAAGTTTTGGTATCCTACGCTATAATTTTCGATGGTTCGTAACTAATACATTACTGTCCCTGCTCCATACATGGTTTGGGGGAAACTGTGTGAGGCAGATATCCTGACAACACCATCGCTTGTGCTTCACTTACTTCTGTTAATAAGGTTGTCCACCAACACTAACTGCCGTAATCAAACAACACGTCATGGAAGCCTAGCTTAGGTACTAACTACCATGGCTACATGTCGCATCGAACTCCTCCTACCAAGGAAACTCTTACTGTGCACAACCTTCTTTTCAGTTAGAGGATTTGAATATGAAATTTCAGACGAAGCGATTGATTTCTCGTGTATTAGAAGGCTCAGTTACTGGCCGATGGTGTGAACACCACAAAAACACCAGCTTCACGAAAGACTCTTTCAAGATGTGAGAAAAAACACGGTTCTTTTTCTTTTTATTCCCGCTATCAACTTGGAAGTGGCTATTGCCCAAGGGAATCAAAATGTGCTATTGCAGCTGAACCTTATTAAATACGTTAGAATATGCATAAGTCGTCACTTCCGTTTGTTTGTCAGCGTGTTCGTGCATCCACGAACTGTCGGGGTCCCCTTGGCCAAAAGGAGATAGTATTTTCTTGGCCGAAGGCATCAACGCTGCCATGGTATTTGACACTTTTTTGTTTGAATTCGTAGCTTGGTTTTGGACAATAGCACAGAATAATTTATTTAGCAAAGAACAGTAGCAGTGCGTGGTTCAACTTGAATCACTCTCGCTGAAATAGAGAGTGATTCAACAGTAGCTATTTTCAACTACGTTCATGGTACGTGCTTAAAACCTTTAGTCTACCAGTTAATCTTATGGGTTAAAATAATTGAACGGTCACTCCTGGATGCTGAACTTCGCGATTCCGTTGAGGAATTTTCACAATAAAAAAGGCTGTATCGGGAATCTGATGTATGTATTCAGAAGAGCTGTTCGTTGGAATAATTGAATCAATGGAGAGAGCTTGGCATGAACCAATAAACCACACCAGGATTGTCCAGGGTAAGGATTTGGATTCATCCTCTTCAAAGTGCCCTCTGGGTGATGGATGCTGAATCTGTTCTTGACGGACTCGCTATGCGCGCGGCGCAAGTTTACGGAAATTTTAAATTCATGGAAGATCCAATTGCATTGCAGTGTTTAAGGTGTATTTTAGCGTTAAAAAAACTGCTTACTACCATGGCATTGTGTTCAATGAAACTGATAACTACCATGGCATTGTGTCCAATGAAACTGATAACTACCATGGCATTGTGTCCAATGAAACTGCTAACTACCATGGCATTGTGTTCAATGAAACTGATAACTACCATGGCATTGTGTCCAATAAAACTGATAACTACCATGGCATTGTGTCCAATAAAACTGCTAACTACCATGGCATTGTGTTCAATGAAACTGATAACTACCATGGCATTGTGTCCAATGAAACTGCTAACTACCATGGCATTGTGTTCAATGAAACTGATAACTACCATGGCATTGTGTC
>SDVV010036706.1:0-10921 GCA_016164225.1 Gammarus roeselii
CCCCCCCCCCCCCCACACACACGCACCACAACACACACAACACACACAAAACAACACAAAACACAACACACGAAACACAACACACGAAACACAACACATGAAACACAACACACACAAAACAAAACACATGAAACACAACACATGAAACACAACACATGAAACACAACACATGAAACACAACACATGAAACACAACACATGAAACACAACACATGAAACACAACACATGAAACACAACACATCAAACACAACACATCAAACACAACACATGAAACACAACACATCAAACACAACACATCAAACACAACCCGCGCAACAGAACTCGCGCAACAGAACTCGCGCAACAGAACTCGCGCAACAGAACTCGCGCAACAGAACACGCGCAACAGAACACGCGCAACAGAACACGCGCAACAGAACTCGCGCAACAGAACACGCGCAACAGAACACGCGCAACAGAACACGCGCAACAAAACCCGCGCAACAGAACACGCGCAACAAAACACGCGCAACAAAACACGCGCAACAAAACACGCGCAACAAAACACACGCACAAAACACACACAACACAAAACACAAACAAAAACACACAACATACACAACACAGCAACATTCACAACACAGCAACATACACAACACAACAACACACACCTACAGACACACACACCCACTCCCACCCACCACATCAGCGGGCAGCCGGTTCCAAATCTGCACACAGCAGGAATAAAAGAATCTGCGTTTATAGTCCGTCCGACAGCCAGGAACCACCAGCTTGAAAGAATGCCTATGTGTGTCAACATCCGGAGCTCTCTCAAACAGAGCAGCTCACCATAGCCCACTCCACCCATCCCATCAATCTAACTGGTCCACCTCCTCTGCACTGACTCCAACAGTTTCACATCCCCCAAATATCCCACATTCCACACACATGAGAAGTAGTCCAAAATGGGTCATATGAGTAATAAACAAAGAGACCACGAAAACAGAACTCCTATTGACAGTGGAGCCAAGCAGACTGGTCGCCAGAGTGGAAGCCTTTCTTACAACACTCCTGACATAGAGATGGAACCGCAGCCTTGAGTCAACAACCACTCCCAAGTCCCTGGAGGAATCTACAAGCTCAAGTACTGCACAATTCAAATTATAAACAATTCTATCATCAATCTGCTCCAATTCAAGACTG
The DNA here is from genome assembly GCA_016164225.1 of Gammarus roeselii. Lineage (NCBI taxonomy): Eukaryota > Metazoa > Arthropoda > Malacostraca > Amphipoda > Gammaridae > Gammarus > Gammarus roeselii. Next base: position 1,183 of record SDVV010036706.1, read on the forward strand.
CTCTTGTAGAAATGCATCAAGACACACTTATCAATGTTCAACAAGAGATTCCATGACAACGACACTGACTGCACCAAATTCAGATCCCTCTGCAAGGAAGACACACCCAGGCAAACTGCTTGTACTTCGCGGGGGAAACTCAAATAAAGATTGAAGTTGTCAGCAAAGGCCTTCCACTCACAAGCCACACCTGCTGCAACTTGATTGACATATAGCAGGAACAAGAGCGGACCCAGCACAGAACCCTGGGGCACACCACTTGTCACCTATTGGAAGTCACTGACAACTCCCCCACAGAAACACACATTCGCCTACCTATCAGAAAATTACTAATCCAATCCAACAGTTCACCCGGAAAACCCACACATCACAGTTTCTCCAACAAAACCGCGCGACTGACAACATCAAATGCTTTAGAGAAATCCAGAAAGGCCACATCAACAACCATTCCTTCATCTACTCAACCAACAACCTCACCAGAAGTAAGCAGAAGTTGGTCTTCAGTGCTCCTTCCCATCCATAACCAAATTGACCGTCAGACAAAATGCCAGGATCTTCCAGAAAAGACACCAACTGGGACACAATAACCTGCTCCAGCACCTTACAGCAAACAGAAGCAAGACTCACAGGTCAGTAATTGAGAGGGATACTTCTTGAACCAGACTTGAATATAGGAACAACACGAGATTCCTTCAAAGCCTCCGGTAAAACACCCAGGCCCAATGATTTTGCAAAAATCAGAGACAAGGACAATGACAGCTGCCAAGAACATGACTTCAAAACACCAGGGTGAATGCCATCAGGTCCATAGGCAGCAGATGAGTCTAAACCACCCAGAACCTGGGAAACCAACAGTTTAGTCACACAAATCCCACTAAATTTTCCAGGAAAAAACTGATGTGGGGAAGGGTCGGCAGAATCAGCATCCACAAAAACATACAAAAAAAAAAGAGTCTATGAATATCTGACTCATTTCTCTCTGATCAGCTACAACCTCACCAGATTGAAGCTTCAGACGACCAACAGAAAGACAGCCCTTCTTTCTTCCTCTGATATAGGAGTGAAACATCTTCGGACTAACAGAGAAGTTGTCTGCTTATTTCGTATCATACAGACAATGACTGTAGTATGAAAAATTTCTTTACTCAAAATTAGGCCCACTAAATCTCTGCAAGGACACCAACACCTCCCCATGCTGCCTACCAAGCTCCCCCCTCAAAAGCTTATACTGCACCCAAGCCCTAGATCTACTGGTCATCAGCTCTCTAGGATAGCCTCGCAACCGGCTTGGTTGTGAAGCAGAGTCTTGAGTGGGAACAAACTTGTCCAGAAGTGAATGGACAATTGACTAGAACAAACTATAATTCTTCCCACAGTGCCATACAGAAACTCAATGCCAGTCAACACTTTCGAAAACCTCTCTTATCCTCTTGTAATCACCATGAGACCACATGACTGATTTCAAACCAGGATCCCCTGCAACATCATTCATCTGAAAGATATACTCCACCAAGACAGGGGCATGACAACACCCCTGAAGAGGAAGCAAAACCGCCACAGAAGACACCCGATCCTCCTCCGTAGTCAACACCAGATCAAGAGTGCTACCCGAAATAACAAAAGTACCTTCCCTCACCCACTGACTGAGTCAAAGAAGAACAAAACCATCATAAAACTGGGAATCAACAGGAGGGATATAATTATCAAAAATGTCTGCAGAACAATCCAATGAAGGCAAGTTAAAATCCCAAAGAAAACAACCTCTCAGTCAACACTGAACTCTATCAAGAATTCAATCAGTTTAGCCTTCTCCTCAGCTGAGTAGGAGGGTGGGCAGTACACCACCACAACTAAAACACCATAATCAAGGAGGGAAATGGCAGCAACATTTGGTAAAGTCACCTCAATTGGCACAAACTTCAAACTGTTTGCAACATACAAACAGACTCTGTGCTTCTTCACTTCCCCCACCACATCCCCCCTCACCAGCTGAAACCCTGGCAAATCAAGGAAGGATGAAGACACCGAAGAAGTCAACCACAATTCGCACACGCCCACCAACTGCAAATCCAACCGCTGCACCATATGACCAACAAAAGAGACCTTATTCATCAGAGAATTCAAATTGACACAGCACAACCTCATACAGGAGAAATCCATCTGCAATGACCAACTAGCTAGTTTAAGGCATGGGCTCCGGGGCCACCCGGAATGCCATGGGTACCAGTCAGAGCTTCACGACCACCACCACCAAAGCCACGACCGCCTCCAGCACCACCACCACAGCTGCCAACCCCATCCCGACCGCACAGCGCACTACGGCAAAACCGCGACCGCCAGCACCACCGCGACCGCCAGCACCACCGCGACCGTCAGCACCACCGCGGCCGCCAGCACAACCGCGGCCGCCAGCACAACCGCGGCCGCCAGCACAGCCGCGGCCGCCAGCACAACCGCGGCCGCCAGCATCACCATCTCAGCTATCAGCACCTCTGTGGTGTGGAGCTACTATTAGTAACATACTGTCTTGGAATGATTAAACACTTCAAGTACAACACCTGATTAGCAAAATTAGGCAACCTTTACAATACTAGTTGCTGCACTTCATCTGAACATGCAATTAAACAAGCAATGTAGAACACCCTGTACATAGCTAGCTGACCAATTACTTACCTGACATTCTTGAAGGACATTGTCAATACGATAACCACAAAAAAATATCAATCACACATGGGGTGAAAATTAACTTCTTTGTTAACTAATTAAAAATATAAACCTATACTGAAATAACACATCTTTGAGAATCAAATTAAAACCTGTAAAGAATGAATGTCATCTAGCTTACAAACTTTAATGCTCCATCCCAGACTGGAAAAAATACTCAAACAAAAAAATTCTACATAACCAGCTTCAGATTTCCTGCATTTTTGGATGCCTCAAGTTTTCATATAAATTTCCTACTTTAGCAGGTGGTGTTTTTAAAAACAATCCAGGTATGTCCACCTACAGCAATTTTAAAGCTGTGTACAGAGATACTGATATTTATCCCTTCTACCTTGTTCTATGTACAAGTATCCAAGTAGGTATAATTACAAGCAAATACATCAGTACCTCTACAGACATTGGAACAGGGGTTTCAATAGAACCAATCAAGAGGTTTAGGTGAAAATGAGTCAAAATATTTGGCATTATTCAACACTGCAAGAGCCATTGAATTGATGCATCTAAAGCACAACACACAGTTACTTGTCTATCATGCATGATATGAATTCCTTTAAAACACAACAACAAGAGCTGCAACAAATCTCCAGTATTGCATAAAATAAGCACAATTGTTTCAGGTTTAACTACTCAACTGGATGAAGGAGTAACAATAATATCTTCAAGTTAGGAGACTTACTTTCAAGTCCCATGAAAGAATTTCAAGACACAACACTCAAATCAATGTGATAACTGCACTTAAGGTAGCAGTGTCAGACAAAGAAGCAGAAAAGGATGTTGACCTATAGTGGCGTTTGGATACTATAGGGATATCACCGGAAAAAGCACACCTGGATGATAAAGCAGCTCTAGAGCAATTCAACATCAGCATCCAATTCTCAAAGACCTACTAATAAGTAGCAAGATTGCCATGGAAGGCGGCTTATCCCACATTGCCAATCAATTATCGGGTGGCCCATAACAATCTGGTGAGCTATCTCAAGCGTCGTGGAAAAAAACTAAACTATTGAAACCCTATGACAGTGTTATCCAGGAGGAACAACAAAGAGGATTCATTGAAAGGATAAGTGACATGAAGCCACCAGATGCATGCCTCTACCTACCTCACCACGCTGCACAAAAGGAATTTCCATCAACAAAGTTGCCTATGGTTTTTGATCATTTAGCTAAACCAGATAATGATGCTATAAGTCTAAATGATTGTTTGTACCCAGGACCATCAATGATCCCAGAGTTACCTCAGCCATTGATGCAATCAGATTGGGGTCCCTAGCTGCCTGTTCTGACATTGCAAAGGCATTCTTGATGGTAGGTTTGGATGAACAGGACAGACTTCACAAGATTTTTATGGCCCAGAGCCAGATTGCACAATTGGGCATGGGGTTGAGAACATTATGTGCGTTTTCATTGCCGAATATTAAGAACTGAACCAGCCGTGCGCCTCAGAAGCTGAGATCGGCATATCTTGACCTATGCGTGCGCTCGCAGCAGTATGTTTGCCGAGTTACGTGCGCCACTGTCAGAGACACTGACAAATATATACAAAACAGAGAACTAGATCTGCGAGGCTACGAGCGTCGAGAAACAGACTGCAGAATTACACGTGTGTAGAGCTTGACATGAACGCACATAGACGTAAGCATCATTCACCAACCAGGCGTCATACAAAACAGAATGTAACATTTAGATGATAATCTTTCTTATGGTAGTTATAAATTGAAATGAACAATACCTGTCAGTTCTTAATAAAACTTGCTATTACTAACAATGCTTAATTTGCACTTCCACTCCACTGTCTCTTCCATGAATGTTGCAGCAAACTTGTTTACATAACGTGCGTGACGTCGGTGTTCCTTTTCATCTATTGTCAAAATGCAGTTCTGTTAAATTGTCGTTCGAACCTTGCAGGGCGTAATTCAATATTACAGTTTAGCTATTGATGCATTCATACCAAACGCTGATGCGCTTTGACTTGACTGATATTGCCCGTTGTATTGTGAATCGTCAATTTTTTATTCGCCCGCCAAAAAAATGCGATAATGGTTTGCGTTTGTTTCTCTCAGTAACCGATGACGATCCGGACTGTTTGGTCACAGAGATAGAAGTTCTTCAATGATGGTGATGCGCAGTGGTTAGGAATCTCTGTCAGCTTGAACTAATATGCTATGGAGGAAAATGCATGCATGAAATTTTAGCACAACAAATATTTTTGAAGAATTGTTTACGTGCGATGTACTGTTCCCGCGTGCGATATTTTTAAAGGTGTCTTCACGTGCGCTTCATCTCAAGATTTCACGTGCGCATCACATATTTCTTATCAATGTTTGCGTGCGCTGCCTGCCAAATTGTGCAATCTGGGCCCAGAGATCCCATAGGTCATGGCAGCCCCATAGACACCTATCATTTCAAAGTCATCTTTCTTGAAGCCACTTGCTCACAATTCATCTTGAATGCAACAATTGACCACCACTTAGGAAAGTATGGTGCACAAAAGGACAAAGCGTCGGCTGGGGTGACTCCCGGCGGTCGGAAACACAAGGTGACTGCCCGCACCCTCTTTTTGGGCACCAAGACGTCGGAAATGTCACCGTTTGACTACGGGGCTTGGAAGAGCAGGTCTTTGATAGTAAGTATCAGCTACTTATAGAAATTCGATAGGCACACAATTTATGAAAAATTGCCAAAGTGAAGGTGCGTTTATAGGTCCCTGTGAATTTTGGTTTGGAAAAATCGACGTTCCGCAAACTGTGATACTGTGTCTAGAGTTCCCATTGAATTAGGACCAAATTTGGTGGTGATACTTGGAATACAATGTAGTTTGTTGCGTAAGAAGGATTTTGGAAAGAATTGTTAACTTTTGTAGATAAATACTAATATACAACTGCGGGGAGTAGCCCCAGGTGAAAAAACAATCGGGGGTGACTGCTTGCACCTATTTTGTTATCAAATATCTTCGTTTTTCTTCAATGAAGAGTAGTTAAATGCAGTTTTTGCACATATGTTGACATCTGGGAGTAAATGACCCACAATAATGACACCACAGCTAATTTCAAAATGCGTAACTAATTCTATAATGACCAGATGTTTATAACACACGGTGACAAGTCTAGGCCTAAGTGTTTACTTATGTTTAATGCCCAGGAACAATATTTTTTATCACATTTTCATATCAAGATAACAATACCTTACCTAGCATGACTTGTATTCATAGTAATACAATAAGTTTGCTATAGAAATGACGAAATATGTTTTTTACATGATTCATCGTATTATCAAGAAAATCATTTTTTGTAATATTTGCTCATTTATTGATACTTTAGGATGTGGAGAAAGGACTTCCAGTAAAGTTAGATTGCAATTATTGAAGAAAAACTTCGTTTCCGCAGCAAAATTTGGGAAAAAAGATCCTTCGACAATCAGGTATGACGCAGCATATGACAAGCATAAAAAACACCGTTCACAGACGTAATATTTTACTTAATATTTTATTTTTAGCAACTGACATATACTAATACAGGCATGCTCTTTCGATTTGTACTCTTGAACTTTTCGTTTGCGTTCCAATTATTGATAGATGGGGGGTGCAGGAAGTCACCCTGTTTGGTGCGGGAAGGCACCCTCGATTGGGGGCCACAGCTCGCCGCATGGTTTTTCATAAATAACTTTTTTTTGTTTGCTGATACAATGTTTAACTTACGGTGCTTCATAATCATTATAGTAGCTATTCACACCGTAAATACAAAGTTTCTCAGCCGCATACTTTTTGAGTTATTCTAAAGTATGCGCAAAATGCGGGGAGTCCCCCCGGTTGACGCAAACAGAAGAGATCAAAATAAATATCTGTCTATAATTTATTAGTAATGCATCACAACAACATAGACAGAACTACAAAAATTTCACAGTTCTTCCAAGAAACTTCTGGTTCTGGGTGACGCTAGAATCAATCTCACTGAATAGGCTTCCAACGACCCAAAAATCAAGGAACTGACAGATGGCAAAAGATTGCACCCAAGAAGACACTTTTAGTTTCAGATTGGAGCTGATAGCAGTTAAACTTGGAGCAAGGCTCACCAAATATGCATGTGAAGCCTATGAAAAGGAAGTAGATGTTGAGGTCATGCACATGTGCTCAGACAGTTAGGTGGCACTGGGCTGGATACACTAAATATGCTCATAAGAAGCTTACATGCAGAACATGAATACAGACATCATAGTGATAAATTTTGCATTGGTTATATATTAAGGCTGGTTAAGACGAGGTGACCCAGGGAAGGGGGGGGGAGGTACTAGTGGGACTTAAAAATAATCCAAATCTAATTTGAATACTTATTTTACAGCTACCAAAAGAAACTCCCAAATTACCCCGCACGACCCTATGTTTTTAGTTAGCAACACTAAGCTGTCTTTACTTTTGGCTACCTACGAAGACACTCACTTCACTTAACCAGTTGCTGATAACTCGCACCGTATTTATATGGAGGTCAAATTGGAAAAGTTTTTGTATCACACAATTTTAATAAACCGAGTTTACCGGTTTAAAACATCATAATCTCAAACATAAGTCCGCTTGCTACCGCCCTGCTCAATTGACATACAATCACACCCTGTTACACGAGTGTCGTGACAAACTTGTTTACCAAACGTGTGTGACGTCGATGTTCGTTTATATCTGCAGTACTGCCTGTATGCGGGAATGTTAAATTTTTGTTCAACTATACCAGGGTAAATTAATATTGCAGCCTACTTATTTTTGCATTCAAATTAACACAGATGCACTGCAATGCGCTCGCAAGGAAATTACTGTCTGAAAAGACCGGCGTCATCATTTACAAGGAGAACATCAGTATGACTCACAAGATCGGCAAGAAACGTGATCGAGGCCCTGACAAACGAAGTGTCATCTTTAAACTGTGTCAACGCAACGTCAAGAAGATATATACCTATGTTTTTGGTATTTGTCGGTCTCAGGAGGGTAGTTTTTGTGTGTGGCTACCCACGATTGGTTCTGTAGGTTACGGCAGTCAACAAAACCGCAAGTTCACTGTCAACAAGCGTCGAGCTCCTAATGAACTGGTCAGTAAACAGATTAGTGACACTTCTGGCTCTTTTGTAGACGAATGACCATAATTCACAGCAGCTCTGCTCACCCAATGTTTGGATACTAGTCTTCATAGAGGCATATTTTTCTAGTATTTGTATAATTTGGCAATTTTTCTACTGATTTATTTTCTGTCGTATGCTTATCAACAATAATGTAATACGGCAAAATGTTATCCTGCAACTATCGCGGGAACACGATTTATTCCTCATAGTTGATATTCCACCTGGCTAGCAGGTTGAATTGCCATCTTAGTTCATTAGCTTTTAGGTAATTAAACAATAAATTTTTCGTCCACTGTAATTTTATGAATAATGAAGAAGATGAGTTATTTCCACAGATTAATGCCGACTTAAAATATTTTAATGGAACATATCCTCAACTAAATCATGAGGATCATAGTAATTATAATGACATAGATACATTTATTAAAATAAAATATTCATCTAACGAAGATTTTTCTGTTTTAATTTTGACAGTGTACATATAAGTTTTAGGTGGTTTTCTGGTAATAGCCTTGAACCTTATACAAGGCTTGACCGGGGGGATAATGATGAGGAGTTAAAAGGTTAGATTTTTACTCTAAGACAAACAAATGCAAAGTACTGTTCGTCCATGGACATGATAGTCAAGAGAGTAAGACGGGAGGTGAACAGCACTAATTTGAACTGAACATTAAATATTACTAATGAGGACCTAATTTAAAGAGGGTGAGAAAATTATCACTGTTCGAAAACATCCTCACACTCTGACATGTCAATTTTAAGGTCTCCTGTCACAATGGATGGGTAACTCTCCATCGTGGTGGTTGCCAAGGCTCGATAGGAGAGGGTGGACGGAGCTTCCAACCGCGGATGAGCCTTGTAGGATGGCGTTAAGCACGAGAGGGGTGCGGCAGACCGGGCTAGAGTGGTCCTGCCATTCAGAGTGAACAACAGATGGAAACATTAGAGGTGCCAGGTATGTTGCTTAAACGTTGTTACGTTGTTTGATAGTTACAGTTTGTTCCCTTACACCTCTACCAGGCTGATACTAATCTGTGCCTAAACTTGTCAATAATTAATATTTTGTTGCTAAAAAGTGCAATGTAATGCTTAATTACAAACTTTCCATCCATGACCTAGAATTTCAAAATCCCTGTGCCACTTCCAAGATGCGAATTGGCTTAGCCTCCACTCCTTGTTGCCGCCCTTAGCTGTGATTGGTGGCGGGAACTTGAAATTGAAGTTCCGCGCTGCTTGCTGGCTGGCAAGTTGACGTGCGGAGGGATCCCCGACGTTAGAGTGAAACTGCAGTCGGCTTTCGGAGGGATCCCCGTCACCAGAGGAAAACTGCATCTAAAACACATTTCCAATGGAAGTTTTTAGGTGATGTTATATATATTTTTATTAATGGAGGGCAATTCACCATTTTTTTTTACTCAAAAAGTTAATAGTGAATGAGCTTCTGCGAGTGATAATAATTCAGGTAACACTATGCTTTCTTTTTCAAGGCACAATCTGACTCCAAGTTATGCTATCCTTTTCTTACAAATGAGGTTGAGTATTATAGGCAAGCACCAAAAAACAGACACAAGGACAATAAGGCACGGTGGCGAGTAAGGGAATCTCTGGTATTGATCCCAACTTAACTGAACGGAGATATCCTATGTAATATAGAAGGGGAAAAGAAGGGAGATAGGAAAGCCGGCAAGAAAATCTTGGTGGCGTCGTTATCTCTAGAGGGACCCCCTTTTTTGGAACTTTTATGACTTGAGGATTCAGTTTTCTTCTCACCTGAAGATGTTCACGTGCAGCAGGCTGAAAGGCTGCACATAAAATATTTTGGCTACGAGGGGGTGTGCCACATGGGAGATAATCACATACCATTCTGCCTGCCTCATACAGGCAGACAGATTGGGTGCATGTAATAAAACAATTT
>SDVV010036707.1:0-10921 GCA_016164225.1 Gammarus roeselii
AGAGAGAGAGGAGGAGAGAGAGGAGCAGAGAGAGAGGAGAGAGGGTATAGTGCCAGTTCGCCTCGGTTCACCGGAGACACCTGGAAGCGGTGCCCGTGGCACTCTGATAATTAATCCAACCATCCAACCGGGGACCGCTTAACAGTGACGTCTGGTGGCGCAGTGATCAATCAGGACAATAGTGAGCGGGCGAGACAGTGCGCTGAGTGGGCACTGAGCGGGCGAGACAGTGCGCTGAGTGGGCACTGAGCGGGCGAGACTGTGCGCTGAGTGGGCACTGAGCGGGCGAGACAGTGCGCTGAGTGGGCACTGAGCGGGCGAGACAGTGCGCTGAGTGGGCACAGAGCGCGCGAGACTGCACTGAGCGGGCATTTAACGAGTGAGACACTGCACTTTGCCGGCACTGAGCGGGCAAGACAATGCACTGAGCGCGCGAGACAGTGCACTGAGCGGGCGCTGAGCGGGCGAGACAGTGCACTTTGCTAGCACTGACTGGGCGATACAGAGCACTAAGAGGACAAACAGTGTACTAAGCAGGCACTGAACCGGCGAAACACTTCACTGAGCGGGCGAGGCAGTGCACTGAGCGCCCAAGACAAAGACTGATCGGACACAGAGCGGGCGAGACTAAGAAGCGAGACAGTGTACTGGAGGAGCAAAACAGTGTACTGAGCGGCAAAGACAGATACTGGTCGAGCAATGAGTGAGCGAAATACAGAGTAGGCACTGAGCGGCCAAGACAGATACTGGTCGAGCAATGAGTGAGCGGGATACAGAGCAGGCACTGAGCGGCCAAGACAGATACTGGCCGAGCAATGAGTGAGCGGGATACAGAGCAGGCACTGAGCGGCCAAAACAGATACTGGTCGAGCAATGAATGAGCAAGATACTGAACAGGCACTGAGCGGACGAGACAGTGCACTGTAGGGCAGTGTGTACTACATATAAGGTAAGATGAGTGTTAACAGAGAACAAGAAGAGGGTATGAAGAGAGTAAGAGAGAACGAGGAGAGGGTAAGAAGAGAGTAACGAGAGGTCACTAAGCAAGAAATGGAAGCATAAAAAGGATGAAACGCGATGGGAAGAAGGAAAAGAGGGGAACAACGCCAGCAGCTAAACTAGGTACATAATATACTTGCTATACACTTACCATAGAAAGGGGATAAAAAGATATGCTATGAAAGAGGGTAATTGAGGGAGATCAATAAAATACCAGGTGTTAATTGCTTCTCTGTGGAGACAGAAGACCTAAACAGACACCTAACAGTCTCCAGCCACACACGCTCCAGGGAAAACTCGCCTGTGTGTTCCTGACAGCCTTGTCAGTGCCGTCAGCAGCACCCTACAGCCTTCGTCAGCCCCTGGCCACAGCACCTGGCAGCTACCGTCAGTAGCAACAATCAGATCTCATGAGCAGCACTCGTTTGCTTCGGGATGCAGCACCCGTCCGCCCTGCCAGTAGCATCCGTCAGCCCCCGGCTGCAGCACCCATCAGCCCCGTCAGCAGCACCCGTCAGCCTCCGTCAGCAGCGCAATCTCCCCCAATCTCCAGCCGACTTACAAGACACGAGACGACAGGTCCACGACAGGTCCAGCGTGACAAGATGACATTAAGACAATATACACCCGCCGTCCCACCTCCTTCTCCCCTCCTTTCCTCAGAGAAGCTACCCCCTCCCTTCCACGCGGAGGAGTCTTGCTCCCATATACCCCCCTCTACGGCCTCTCAGCCAAGTCTTTCGTTGCTTTCTTTCTAGTCGGAAGAATTGACCCACTCCATCTCATTTACTTCTCCTACTCCCTTCCAATTAACCCGCCGCCCCTCTCCTACTTTACTTATACTAACTCCCTCGCCTACTCCACTCAGTTAACCTGCAGCCCTTGTCCTACTCCACTCCTATTAACCCACTCTCCTGATTCACTTACATTACCCATCCCCCTCCTACACTACTGTTATTAACCCCTTTCTTACTCCACTCCTGTTAACCCACTCGCCTGTTCCACTTACATTACTCGTTCTCCTCCTACTCCACGTCTATTAACCCCTCTTCTACTCCACTCTTATTAACCCCTCTCCTACTCCACTCCTACTAACCCCCTCTCCTCCTCCACTCCTAGTTCTGCTCTCGTCCTAACCACTCCCTTTGATAAGGCAACTACTCAATTCGTCAGAAAATCTTAACGTCAAGCACTTGTTTAATTACCTCTGAACAACCTCCGCTTTCTTCCTACGGATTACCTATGAACAACCTACCATATCATCCTACGGATTACCTCTGAACAACCTCCCATATCCTACGGATTACCTGTGAATAACCTACCATATCATCCTACGGATTACCTCTGAACCACCTCCCATATCATCCTACGGATTAGCTCTGAACAACCTACCATATCATCCTACGGATTACCTCTGAACAACCTCCCATATCCTACAGATTACCTCTGAACAACCTCCCATATCATCCTATGGATTACCTCTGAACCACCTCCCATATCATCCTACGGATTACCTCTGAACAACCTCCCATATCATCCTACGGATTACCTCTGAACCACCTCCCATATCATCTTACGGATTACTTCTGAACAACCTACTATATCATCCTACGGATTAATATAAACTACTGTTATTGGACTCACCACGCGTTTTCAATTTAATGATGATTGACGTTCTCTGATAACTGTACACCAGAATTCAGCTAAGCACGGTACCTGCCAATCACGGTAACTGGCTAAGCACGGTACCTGCCAATCACGGTAACTGGCTAAGCACGGTACCCTGCCAAGCACGGTACCCTGCATAGAACGATACTTGGCCAAGCGCGGTAACTGACCAAGACGGTAACTGGCAAAGACTGCAACTGGCCAAGCGCGGTAACTGGTCAAGCACGGTACCTGGCCAAACGCGGTAACTGGCCAAGCACGGTACCTGGCCAAGCACGGTACCTGGCCAAGCGCGGTAACTGGCCAAGCACGGTACCTGGCCAAGAATGGTACCTGGCCAAGCACGGTACCTAGCCAAGCGCGGTAACTGGCCAAGCACGGTACCTGGCCAAGCACGGTACCTAGCCAAGCACGGTACCTGGTCAAGCACGGTACCTGGTCAAGCACGGTACCTGGCCAAGCGCGGTAACTGGCCAAGTACTGAAGAAAATCCCAAACTGAATCGAGCACGCAGCGAAAGAAAGAATCAAAACAACGGTCAGCAACAGCAATGATAGGAATAAATAACAAATAAAAAAAGTTTGAGCGTCTCGTGAGTGGACAGACAGTCAGGATAAGCAGACAGGCGGGCTGACAGTGTGACAGACAGGCGGACGGACAAGCAAACAGGCAAGCGGACCACGCTGGAGAAGGAGGCGGAGGGCTAGGAAGAGATAGACAGAGAGCTGGATTGCTAGAAATGGAGAGACAGGGAACAGAAAGGTGGACAGACAAGAAGACAAGTGGGTGGACAGACTGGGCTGATGAAGAGGTGGACAGTCATGGCAAGACGGTATGTAGACAGATAGGGCAAGACCGTAGGTAGGCAGACATGGCAGGACAGTATAGGTAGACAGTCATGACAAGATGGTAGGTTGGACAGTCATGACACAACGGTAGGTTGGACAGTCATGGCAAGACGGTAGGTGAACTGACATGACAGGATTATAGGTGGACATACAAAGTTGGACGGTAGATGGACTGAAAATCGTAACCACGTTTTTATTTGTAGACAGGACCAAAAGTGTATGGCAATTGCAAACAGATTCGTTTTAAACTGGAGAGCCTCAAAAACACTTTGAAAACTGTTAACGCTCATGAAGCAGGGGTTCACTATAAAATGAAGCAGGGGTTCACTATAAATTAAGCAGTGGTTTACTATAAAATGAAGCAGGGGTTCACTATAAAATGAAGCAGGGGTTCACTATAAAATGAAGCAGGGGTTCACTATAAAATGAAGCAGGGGTTCACTATAAAATGAAGCAAGGGTTCACTATAAAATGAATCAGGGATCCACAACAAAATGAAACGGGGGCTCACTATAAAATGCTCGTAAGCAATCGATTCATCTGTACACAAGTTAGACAACAAATGACATTTATTCTGTAGAGGATAAACCATGTAGTCATTTTTATTATGACAAACATCCTAGATTATTGTACAGCCAACATCGAAAAAGTATACTGATAGATCGCGTCATTGAAGCAATATTTACTGCCTTAAATGACGGAAGGTAAGCCAGACATATTTTTTTCTAAAAGGCAAATCATTATCATATTTCTATAATTAATAACTTCTATAATTAATAAAGATAACCCTCTCAAGACTAACAGCGCTTGAAATCCTTTAAAAAATACTCGGTTCGTGCCTGAGAATTAGCTAGAAAAATGCCATACAGGGAATTCTGGCCTAGCGGTTCCCGGGCACTGAAACAAAGAAAATCTTGATAAATAATATCTAATAACCAACACCACTTGGTCATCCTTTACACACTGCACACACTGACCGCTCATAATAACACGAAGTCTTCTCTTCTATTGGAACGAGTTTTCGTCCACTTATCAACCAGGGGGACACACGTACACTCATACATTTATTTGCACGTTGTTACACATGCATGTACTCCGTCAAGGAACAATTGATGTAATGTGCTCGCGGTACAAAAACTCCACCTTTGTATCTTTATGATGATGCAGTGGTGTGGATTTGCCCACTTTTTTAACACACTCATGATAAGGTTAATGTAAGCGATAAAAGCTAATGGACTCCATTGTAAGTAAAGGTTTATTGACAAGGCTTGCAAGGTCTGCCATGACGAACCACGACGTTAACGAATCGTTACTCGAAATGCTAAAGGTTAAGGCAATGATTTGGACATCAACCATTGTGAAATGAGTGACTAGGTGAGACAGATGGAGTAATATCATGTTTCAGCAACATGAGGATAGAATCTGCTACATTGATTTGATTATAAGAGTCTTAGAAAATTGTTGTGATTGAACATTGTTCATGCAATATTTTTATTTGTTTCCTCTAGGAACCATCCAACACTGAGGGTAATAAAACATAGCATGCATTTTTAACAGTTACTCCCAAATTTTGCCTGAGAACCGCGGGTCAATTCGTCGATGACTCGGTTTGCAATCTATCGATTGGTGTTACTTTTTTCACGTATTGCAACTCCACTCGTTGGGTCGTACCCCGCCCCCCCCATCCCTCCTCCATCAACAGTTCAGTGTACAGTAACATGCAACAATATCCTCCCTTGATCTGCTTATGGTACCGTATTTCACCCACTCCGTCAATCCCAAATCTTAACTCGGGTCAGAGTACCGCATGTCGTTTCCTTAACTCTACGTATGAGGATACGAGCGTCATTCCGTCAATCTGGGCGGCATTATCCCATTCGTCCGAGCTGTCTTCCTCTTGAAAGCTTCCTTAAAACCTGAGCAAACCTCAACGAGGGGCGCCAAGTGGCTTAGCAGGTTTGGACTACACCCTCCAGGACCTTCTTAACACACTTAGCCAGGTTTGTCCAGGGACACGAGTTCCCTTGGCTGTTTGGACAGCCAACCGAGTACCAGAGCTGGCTAAGATAATGCCTCGAATTACATTTGCAGAGTATTTTGACCAAATCCATCTTACGTAACTCTGACAAAGAAATGAGTAGATACAATTTGCTACTGTAACTTGACCGGACGTGTGGAATACCCAGGTATGGGTTTGCCACTCGATGGACCTGCCTTAAATTTAAGGCGCGGACGAAAGCCTGTACGCCTGACTTAAAGTCAAAGTTTTTGGCATTGAATTTTAAGCGAAAATTTAACCTCCAATTGGCTTGATTACATCCATTCTTAAATATTTCCTCAATTTGACTTAAAAAACTACAGTCAGAATAAATTCAGCAATTTTTAAATGGAAAATTTTCGTAAACGCAGCATAGCGTTCGCGTTCATTCCATAGAAAAACCTATCCATCTGACCTCTAAAATTGAAATAAAAATATACCAGATCCGGGAAAGAACTTTCCGCAGAATACACACATCTACACATGCTTAAATCTGCGTTTCGTCCAGACCACACAGACACATCTTCAACCAAGCAGCTCCGGGTTCCATCAGCGGCCCTTAGCCTGTTATTCCAGGGTTGAAGAGGTCTGGAGCCAGCACAAACAAGCTCGAGAAGGCAAAGAAGTCTGTTTTGCAAAACACTCGTCTGTCCAGCAGACAATTTCATCTGTTTTCGAATGCCTGTATGAGCCCTGCGAAAAATCTCAACTCATCAGCTCATGGAACAGTGTCTTTAGAAATGGTGGAAAAAGGTACCTCTGTATATTAACCTATTCCCGATTGTGGATAATGTTCTGGCAAATATTCTCATTTGGGTTAAGACGCCTCTTTGACAGCAAAATGTTTACGTTACTTATAGTGAGTTGCACAGTTAGGTTTTTGAAAATATCACATTTTATTGTTTACACATAACATTTGATTTGAAAAACAATAAAAATAACAAATAAATCAGCAGGCACCGTAAATGCTGTAGCAATTTCCTTTACAACTTGATTACTTTTAATTCGTTATTCTGGAACAATACCTACTCTTTGAGGATATTAGTCATTAAGAACACAACCAGATGGTTAGAGCAGTTCATGGTTAGCTAAGCCACTAAACTCACATACACCGTTATTATAACTAAAAATTGATTATTATTTCACACTGCGAGGTCAATAACACCACTTATTTTCGTTCAATATCAATTTTCGTGTAGTAACGCCACTAATTATAACACCGTTGAGATTTTCAGCATCAATCCAAGAGCGTGAAGTGATATACAGCCAAATTAATCAATCCAAAACAGAGTGTGAAATATTTAGGTCGCTGTTTACAATATTTAGGTAGCACTTTCCAATACTTAGGTAGCTGTTTCCAATATTTAGTTTGCTGTTTCCAATAATTAGGTAGCTGTTTCCAATATTTAGGTAGCTGTTTCCAATATGTAGGTAGCACTATTCAATATTTAGGTCGCTGTTTCCAAAGTTTCGTACCGAGGAGAAACGAACCAGCCTCTTAGGAAGCTGTTCACAATATTATTTACGATGTGGGAATTGATAACGTTGACTGCACTTTTCTCAGTTAAACCATCATTATTGCAAGTGCACAATATACTGTTGAGATGGCACGTCAACTAAACAAGAGAACACCAGGTAAGAATAGCATTAAGTAGTTCATGTTCATCGGTAACTTCATTAGCAAGCATGCTGAAATGACGGATAGTGAACAGAGGATAAATGGCAGTCATGCGTACGATGACTTCATAACAATTGAATTTCAAAGGCAGTTCATGAAAATAATTCAACTAAATGACCTTCCAAGCCAGCATCTGGTCTAACACTCGAGGGGCTTCATTCATGCTCTCACACTCTTGGCTTCGATTGTCTATCAACGAGAAAAGACTCGCAGAAGTTCTGATATCGAGTGTAGTGCAAATTACATTATCTAGATACATTTCCAGAGTATCTTGCGCAGACCTTCCTTGCATAGGGCGGACGAAGTAATTGAAAATTGCATTTAGATCCAACATCGTGTCCATCACGAGGTGTTTTGTAAATTATTTTTTCACACCATTCAACTATTACACACTTAGAAACCTTTAAATGGTACATGGCGATGTGAATAGACTGTGAAAACACGAACACTGAATAAAGCAGACGCCGGAGTGCGGCACACGTCGAACTGGAGTGAGGCAATAACCATGTATTTGTAAAGCACTTTACTGAGTTAAGACGGCAATACTGTTGATGACGAGGGTTCAGTGTATGCACTTTATCAATGCATGCACTTTATCAGTGTATGCACTTTATCAATGTATGCACTTTATCAGTGTGCGCACTTTATCAATGCATGCACTTTATCAATGCATGCACTTCATCGATGCACGCACTTTATCAATGTATGCACTTTATCAATGCATGCACTATATCAATGCATGCACTTTATCAGTGTATGCACTGTATCAATGTATGCACTTTACCAATGCATGCACTTTATCAATGCATGCACTTTATCAATGCACAGTGAAAACCTTAAGTTTTCATAAAACAATGCATTTAACATTAAAAACTGAGTTTCGTAGTTCAACCACAGGAGTTCAAGTCAATGAATGATCGTGAATTATCCTGGTTATATTTTTCACCCCAACATGGACGGGTCATCAGTCACGAGTGGTCATGAATTCTCATGGAATACTTTTAAGCCCAACATGGACGGGTCATCAGTCACGAGTGGTCATGAATTCTCATGGAATACTTTTAAGCCCAACATGGACGGGTCATCAGCCAAGACTGATAATGAATTCTTCTGGTATTCCTAGGACATGCACTCTGGTATCTTTATACGAGTAAATAAACTGAGCCCAGCCACCCAGAATTGGCTCCGGTAAAGGCCTAAGATTTGGTAAGTGTGTATGCGTGTGAGAGGAGTGTGAAGTCTTGCCGACGGTCACGCCCTTACTTAGAAGATGCGGCTTCAAGTCTATGTGTATCCCATGAATGCAAGGGGAGAGTTTCTGCGTCCAGCCACCAAAGCGGAAGCGTCCAGCAACGGATACTGACTGACTGCATGCCAGTGTGGTGTCAAGGAGCGTCTTAGAAGCATCACACGGCATCGGGATCAGTGACGAGGGATCTGACGGGGGATCAGTGGCGAGAGGTCAGTGACGGGGGATCAGTGACGGGGATAGGGTGGCGAGGGATAAGTAGCAGGGGCTCGGTAACGGAGGATCAGTAGCTAGGGTCAGTGACGGGAGATCAGTGACGGGATAATATACAAGAGGAAGGAACATAACATAAGATCAGCGACGAGGGATCAGTGTTGACCCCGCGATGACCTGTATCATTGGAGAGTGATAGTGTGCATGTATGAAGTGCACCACGAGACTTGTATCAAATAGTCTAATGAAAAAAGGTGGGACTCTCCGGATAAATAAAACAACTATTGACAGTTAGTGACGCATTCTAATATACTTTAAATATGAGAAAGGTCGGTGGAAAGTAGCTTCACGGAGCATAAACCCAGGTGAGTTAAACTGGTTTGGTTGATTTTGGACAAACAGACGATTTAAGAGGATTCGATCCAATAATAATTTCATTCAGAAATCTAGAAAGTTAGCATTGTTGTGACCGCATCCTCGTACTTGTATTGACCTACACAAAAAATATCAAATATCTACCTGACTGGTAGTCCCGCCGAATAGTCCACACCATCGGGACTACATGCCTAAGAGCTCAGGACTAGCAGCAGAGACTTGAAACATGAAACTCAACTCCACCCCTGAACTAGCAGCAGAGGGTTGAGTTTCTTGCCTGAACCAGATATGTGCATTAAACTCAACTCCACCCCTCCGGTCTCTGAACGGTTCGTCCACATCCCTGTCGTTTCGCTGATCTGTCGGCCCGACGTCAAGTCGGGCCGTCAGTGTGTCGGCTTGGTGTCAGCCACGCATCCAGGCATAGTGGAATCATCAACATAAGCCCATGTCTGTCGGGTGTTCTTTAACGGTCCGATTAAGTGTGCTCGCTCCAGCTTAAGATGGTGTGCTCAGAGCCAGCTGAATGGAGTTTGATTGAACCTGATGGTAGGGAGATGCAGGCGTAAAGGTGTGGCTCAAAGGTTTATGGTTAACGGATGGCTAACGGTTTGGTATATATAAAATAGCAATATGAGTAAATAATTAGACCTCATGACCTTCTAATCCTGAGCATGATGGTTAACAAGAGGTACATTGGTTAGCCCTGAATTATTGACATAGAGCAATGATTATAATTCGTGATGAAGATCAAAGGATATTAAACATCAAAATTGAAATAGCCAAATATATATGTTACTTATTTAAATCTTCAGTGGTGGAAAAAAGGACATGTGCAACAGAAACTGTAATGGCTTTCGCGATAGGAGAGGGTAACCCTTCCACGCATTGCGAGGAAGGGGAGCGTACACGAAATACACGAACACGTAAATCAGATCCAAAAACCCGAAGTAACGGGATAGATATGGATATAATAAATAGGTCATCGCAAAAGAAGTTGCAATGCTATAAAACCCTCAATTCTTTGTGATGTTGCACTGGTTATGGAATAAAATATGATACCACGAGCATAAACCTAATAGCTGTCTTGTGCGGCGACGAGAAGAGAAAATAAAAAGAGGGGGCAAGGAGGGAGCAAGCAGGGGGTTACCCTCCCTATCCCCTTGGTCCTCCCCAGACTGAATAAGCTTTGTTACAAGGTGCCAACTGCCCTCTAAGAGAGGAAGATGCCGGGCAACGACCGCATAAAACATGTTTACAGCACGTATATAAGGCGACTAAACCACGTGGTAAAATGGCTCCAAATGACCTCTGAATGACCAGCAGAGGACCTGAGCTCCTGCTGGCGCTATGGTGAAGACGAGTCAATCCTCGTGAGGACGAGACAACCCTCATGAGGACGAGACAATCCTCATGGGGACGAGAAAATCCTTGTGAGGACGAGACAATTCATGTGAGAACGAGACAATCCTGGGGACGACGAGACAATCCTTGTGAGGACGGGGTAATCCTCGTGAGATCGAGACAATCCTCGTGAGGACGAGACAATCCTTGTCAGAACGAGACAATCCTAGGGACGACGAGATAATCCTTGTGAGAACAAGATAATCATCGCGAGGAGTCAGCGAAGATATCGCCGCCAGAAAATATTTTTTGTACCAATATATTGACTTGAAGACTTGGTTCGCCTTTGATATGAAATCCGAAGGAATAAACGTGGTAAATTTATCATAGGAATGAAGCTTTATTTCGTATAATTTCAAGATAGGGGAAAAGGATGTAGTCTCATCGTAACAATTGAAGAAATATCTTGAAATTAGGTAACGGAATGTTGCTAAATTAAATTAATATAC
>SDVV010036708.1:0-10921 GCA_016164225.1 Gammarus roeselii
CCCCGAAAGCCAAGTGGGTGGGCCATGATCATGAAATTGAAGGAGATCCTCCAATCGAGGGAGAGGATTCACCCTTTTGGGTCATCTAAGAGGCGGGCCTTCTAATACAGAGACCCCATTGGCAGATATACGATTGAGTCTTATAACGGATTTTGTGGCTCCTCCCATCTTAAAACAATAGAAATAACCCGGCGTTGAACACTGTAATAGTTTTTAGTTTCCCCTTCCCTATCGATGACACGCACATGGCCCTGTGAATGACCCTGCATTCGTCACTGTCTTTTACGTTATACAATCCGAGAAAAGGCCACCTGCTTCAGTGAAAACAAACATCGGAGGGGAATTAATATATGCCAGGCAAGGGACATCCATGAAATTTGAGCTCTAAGAGTTAAACAGGCCTAAGTCCTGCACTGCTTCAAGGGACACACTCTACGCACCCCTCGATAAAATAGTGTTCGTTACAAGTCTTTTGTATATAAACATGTGCCAGATGAGGCCAATCATAACACCCTTCCCTCCCCTTGCGTAATGAGTGCAATGTAAGCAGTGCCCTTCCCTTCCCTTGCGTAGTGAGTGCAATGTAAGCATTGCCCTTCTCTCCCCTTGCGTAATAAGTGCAATGTAAGCAGTGCCCTTCCCTCCTCTTGCGTAATGAGTGCAATGTAAGCAGTGCCCTTCCCTCCCCTTGCGCAATGAGTGCATTGTAAGCAGTGTTGAGCACGCTGTATTTAGATACAGTTTACAAAAACTCTATCCAGTTTTCAATAGATGAATATTATCAAAGTAATTAGATGGGGTATCTAGACATATCAAGATACTGTGCAACACTGATCGCTGATGCAGGCACATGCCAAGTCATCCGGAAGAGTGTGACTGGCAAGTAGGCGCCAGTAGCTGCAAGTAGCAGCAAGTAGCAGCAAGTAGCAGCACGATCACTAGAGATTTTAACTGGTTATGACGGTGTGAGATATGCTCATCAATCAATGTCGTGATGTTGCTGATGTTGTGCCGCGATAAGAAGATATCGCAACCAAACAACACAGTGACGCACGTTGCTTAGCTTGGCGTATTGATTACATGAGTGATACAATGGGTGGGTGCACTCAAATTGTCTTCGTTGATATCCAAAATTGACATTGAATTATAGTTATTAAAAATTATAGCTCTTATACATACTTCAGTGGTCATGCAAACGATTCAAAGATGGAAACTAAATCAGATTAGTAAAGGAGTCCTACCGTAGGCCTCTGCTGCACCATAGAATCGCCTCCCTCCATTCCCGACCAGGAATGAGTGCCTGGATTAGTAAAGGTGTCATGATCAGCATCCGCTAGCACATATATTTGGAAACATTGCTAACCGAACATTACCACTAAGAGCTGCGTAGTGTGTGCCCTAGAAACAGTGTAGGCCTTAGGCCTGTTACCCCTATCTTAAGTTACACGAAGAAATCCCTTGCCTTGCATATTTTTCGGTTCCCCTCCAAAAGCAAGTGGTCCCACCATATGGATTACAGGACGTAGGAGGCGTTGACGAGTTAATGCAATTTGCCCATCCTGTTAAACTTGACAATTCAGCTTTGTGTAGACGGTATCCCATAACGTAGAAGGGTAGTGTTAGCTCAGGGGTTTCGTATATAAAAAAATTAGTTAACAGCCAAAGTTTATAAGAGACCAATGTCTCCGACCATTACTCAATTTTCATTCTAAACCCGAATTCTCACGAAACCCGTAATCGGACTATAATTACCTTCGTAAATACAACGACCGTAGCATTTAAAGCTTTAAAGAGGCGCTGGGAGTTAACGACTTTGATGAGATACTACCCACAGTAAACTCAAATGATGCTTTCACGCAGTTCCATAGCATATTAATTGAACTGTTCGAGGTGCATTTTCCGCTTACAACTAAAGAGCTCAGCTACAAACAAGCTAAGAATCCGTGGATGACACCTGGTTTACTTGCCTCACAAAAAGAGGAGGACAGACTGTATAGCAGATACAAAAGGCATCCCATCACTCGTAGAGAAGAATTTAAACGATACAAAAATGCGTTCACTAAACTAACAAATATTGATAGAGACCTCTCCAGGAAATAGCAAAATAGTCTGGGAAATCATAAGCAGCCTTCTAGGAAAAAATAAACGGAGTAATTCGGATTCCATTATTATTGATGAAGTAGTCACTGATCCTCGAACGATTTCAAATGCTTTCAATAATTACTTCAATAGTAATCCTAATACTGTAAGTGAATTAATTATTAGCAGCAACATCCCTTTTGAACATTATTCAGCGAATGCAATTCCTGAACAGCCAATCTTTAACCCTATCGACCCAAACGATATTAAAGCAATCATTAGTGATTCAAAAAATAGTTGCAGCACTGGCTGGAATAACATCCCAACCAATGTAATTAAAGCTACATCTGGGACTATTGTAGCTCCCTTGACCCAACTTATCGATAAGTCTCTCATGCAAGGAATTTTTCCTGATGCACTCAAAATCGCCAAAATTAGTCCAATATATAAAACAAAAGCAAAACAGACATGAAAAATTATCGCATAATGTCAGTCCTGTCCGTCTTAAGCTAAGTTTATGAAAAAGTATTTCATGCTAGACTATATACTCATTTTGTCTCAAATAACCTACATAGCCAAAATCAATTTGGCTTTAGGCTTTCATGAATACAGAGCATACTCTATTAGAGTTTGCTGGAGACGACGTGATGGGTTTGACAATTGTAGAGTCACCGTTGCAACTTTTATGGATCTTAGCAAAGCATTTGATTGCGTGAATCATGAGATATTAGTTGCTAAATTACAGCATTATGGAGTTAGTTCCATCGATAAGAGCTGGATAAAAAGTTATCTTCTCGATAGAAAACACCTATTGACTTGGGATAAGCAATCATCATCTGCCAGTACATTAAATATAGGAGTTCCGCAAGGGTCGACCCTTGGGCATTTGCTCTTCCTTATATGTATTAATGATATTGTAAACACTAGCGACAGGTTATCCTTAGTACTTTTTGCAGATGATACTTCAGTTTATTCGACCGGAAAAACCTCAATGATACTATTACTAAGATGAATAATCAATTGGTTCACATTTCAAAGTGGTTCACATCCAACAAGCTGACGCTAAATGTCATCAAGACGCAGATCATGATATTTTCTAGGAGGCTGATACCCACTCCTAACACACACGTCGAATTGAACGATCAACCGGAGGCATATGTAGCAAAAACAAAGTTTCTCGGTGTAATAGTGAATTAGAGGCTTAACTGGAAAGATCACGTCTCATTTGTTGCCGGGAAATCATTCAAATCGTGTGGCATCCTATACAAAATTATAAATTGACTTACGTCTCCTGTTAAAAGTCTTTTGTGCTGTAGTCTTATTCATCCCTTTCTGGCGTATTGTGTAAACGTGTATGCGTCTACCTACAAAACAAGCTTAAAACCTATCGTTCTGTGGCAAAAGCGTGTCATCAAAACACTATCACATGCTAGCAGACGTGACCACACGTTGCATCTCTTTTGTCAATGGAACATTCTGCCACTGTGTCACATCATTAACTTTTCCGCTGCGGTGTTTGTCTGCGGTGTTTGTCTAATAATTTATCTTATATTTATGACGTTTTTTAAATTAAAAATAATCCTATATATGATCTTCGCAACAATGCGGATTGGCAAATCCCCCAAATCTCGTCAACACAGTGCCAACTATTTAAAAAAAAAGAGCTGCTAAAATCTGGAATTCGATTACCATAGATATAAGGACGGGTAGAAGTGTTGCTACCATTAAACGTAAACTAAAATTATACCTGTTTGAACTTGTACGTGCAGAAGTTCTTGAATCGTAATTTACTTCTGCATTGCAATTTACAGTGTCAACTATTAATGTTTCATCAGTTTCATTTTATAGATGCTTTCATTTAATTTTTTTCTCGCCTATATGCTTAAATTTCCAATTATCTTGTGCATGTAGAAATCTGTTTCATTTATTGTACCCATCAATTATGACTCATTGAAATATTTTTTTCCCGTGTGCATATGTTAATATGCCATGCTAACTATGCAGTTAGTTGCAAATTGGTGTCGTCGTACGCCAAACAATGTGTGAGCAATGCAATAGACAATTTCATGTCGGACATTTTCTGCTCTCAAGTTTTTTGTTAAATGACAGTTGAAACAGTAAATAGTCATGATAAAGTAAACGTCGGTTATCCGAGTTACTCTGCTTATTTTTCGTCAAATTTATGGTCTAATGCAATGCTTTCCTCTGTCTTGACATATTGAATAGTGGTGAATAGAAGATTTCCTCCAACAATGTCCAACGGTTGGTCATTATTCCTCAACCTTAGCTATAAGTTAATATTAAATTCACCTAAGTAGGAAATATTGTCTTCAGAACAGCTCACGCTGACGAAGACTTGGTATGTATCGTCTGTGTCTTCTGATATTTCTGTTATTTTGTCAACATGTTATTATACCTAACTAAATTTCGAATCATTTTAAATCTTTTAAATTCTTAAATCCTTATGTGATTCGATGCGTCCTCTGCAAATACCCTGCTCGCTGACGTCGAGCGCTAGACCTGCATCAGTCAACGAAAGGTGTCATTATAGCTCACAGTCAGCTTTCTTATATTTTAGTAGCAGAAATCTCTCCTCAGTGCACTGCAGTAAATTCTGTAATAAAATTATTTAAAAATCTGTATTTCTGCTTCCTTTGGTGCAAAGAAAAACTTCCGTATTAACATATTACCAATGGTTTTATGTCGTCTGGTCTGCTCCGCAACATCCTTATCATCAGTGCAAACGACAGCAACAATATGCCCAAGATACTGAAAATCGTCCACAAAACCAACCGTGACATCACCTAGATAAATATCAGTTGAAAAGTAACGCTTAGGACTCTTTGACCTGACCAGCAAACACGTAGCTTTTGAGGTGTTATACACAATATCACAGGGCCGAGCAAAATTACTACAAATATCTAGAAGCTTCTGCAATGCCGATAGAGTTGGAGCCACTAACACCATATCATCGGCATAGCTACGATTATTAACACAGCAATTGGCAACATGACACCCTACGTTCTCCCTACCTAATATGTAATTCAGATCATCGGCGCATTGTACAACAATGGTGACAATTGACCTTCTTGTCTAATTCAATTGATACAATGATAGGGAGTTGATTTTGAACAACCCCACCGCACAAGAAATTCCTGCTCTCTGTGCCAGAACATAAGCATTTCTACGATATGAGGAAGGGCTCCCCTCGCTCAATTTATTTCCTGAACAAAGTCTAGTGATTTACTCTATCAAACGCTTTCTTTGCATCTAAGAAGTAAAGTGATGAAGCTGCTCAATACTCAATATTTGTAGCCAAGAAAGAGGACCACTATAGTGTTCTTGCATCAATCCACCCTTAAGCCACATTTCGAACAACAAAGTATTGCAGCGAAGCGAAACAAGCATGTGGAAACAAATGTGCAGTGTTCCAATAGGTATTCTCCTTTGCTATACGTCAATGATACATCCATATTCGATGAAGAGATGCCTCTGCAATCATCCCATAGTGACACCAACTGTCCTGTGAGAAAAAACAAATGACTAGAGGCCCAAACTGTTCAAGCTGGGAACAGCAACCACCCCTCAGCAACCATGTCTGTAAATACCCATCAGGACCTCAATAATATCGTGATTAAACATATAAACGTTAGAAGCTTAAGAAAAAAAGATGGATCACATCAAAATGATGATGAAGGAGGATTCATTTGACATTCTATCTCTGACTGAAACCTGGCTGGAATCTGACATTAACACTACCTTCATCGAGATTGACAGCTTCAATGTTTATAAAAAAGATAGAGAAAGGAAAGGAGGTGGAACCGTGATTTATGTGCAAGAAGCATATACCTCTTCTCAAGTAATGCTTAATGACGGCAATGAAGTTGATGACCTTTGGGTGAACATCCAGGTACGAAAAAACAAATCGTTTGTTGTTGGTTCTCTTTACAGACCACCCAAAGCAAGTGCACAGTCCTTTCAATACATAGAAGAAAGATTTCAAGAAGCTATCCGCTTAGGAAAGACTATGTTCATTTTGGGAGATTTCAATGGTGATCAATTGAAACTGAAATCCAACAATATGAAGTTGATTTTAGACAGACTCGGGCTGCATCAGCTTATAAAAAGTGCAACAAGAATTACTCCCAAATCCCAAACTGTATTGGATTTGCTCATCAGTAACAATCCGTCTCCCATTGTTACTACAGATGTTGAGCCCAATTCTTTCTCGGACCACCAGGAAATAAACTGCACCATTAACATCAAAAAAGAGAAGAAGCAAGTATACAAAATAACCTGTGGCACAAAAAGAAATTACACCGCGGAGAATTTCAGAGCACAACTGGTGGCAAACGTCGAGATGATAAAACCGATACATAGCACAAATAACGTCACAAAGCAAGCCCAATTACTCACAGACTATCTTCTCACATGTCTGAACGCTGTGGCGCCAACGGAAACTAAAACAATGAAAAGTATGCCGGTTAAATGGATTACAGAAAAACTTCGTAACGAAATTGCACTTAAAAAACATCTCAAACGTAGAGCGAAACGAAGCATCACTCGGTTAGAATTATTTCGAATTTAAAATAGAAGAGTCAAGCGAGAAGTCAGAAGAACAAAAATTAAATACCATCATGCGGAACTAAACAGTGCAAAAACAATCAAAAAGAAACGTGGAATGTACTGAAAAAAATTGTTCCCTACAAAAAAAATATCACTTCGCCTACTTATCCGAACACTCAAGCAACTTCAGAGAAGTTTAACAACTACTTCGCTGGAGTTGAGAAACATGTTTTTAAAGAGCTAACCCAGGAAGCTTATCAAGGATTATAGAGCGACGCAACAGATACATGGAGTCCAAAAGCTTTCGATGAAGACAGCGACCAAGAAGCAACCGTCAAATGGAAACCAAAGCAAGCATCGCAACACGAAGTAAAACGAGCTGTATTTGCCTTGAGGAACACAAATTCTACAGGAATAGATGGCTCAGCCCTACAATATCTAAAAGACAGCCTTATAGTTATCTTGCCTCATATCAGCACAGTTATTGACTCCTCCATAGCAAGTGAAAATTTTCCAGAGATCTGGAAGCATGCAATCATAAAAGCAATTCATAAATCTGGGGACAAGAATGAACCATCCAACTTTAGACCGATCAGTCTTCTGCCTGTCCTATCCAAGATTCTAGAAAAGGTAATAACCATCCAATTGATTGATTACCTCGAATCAAACAAGCTGTTCAATGACTGCCAGTATGCTTATCGGCGAAAATTGTCAACAGAAGACTCACTTATGAGCATTACTGAAGATCTGTACAAAAACTTTGATGAGGGGCAGGTACCTCTGCTGGTATTGCTAGACTTATCGAAAGCATTCGACAGTGTAAGCCGTACAATTCTTTTTGGCAAGCTCCGCAACATCGGAATCGACCCTACTTGGTTCATAAGTTATCTGACAAATCGGCAACAATCAGTTAAACTCGATAATGCACCTATGTCAAATTCGGCCACAGTTGCCTTTGGGGTCTCTCAAGGTTTGATACTTGGCCCTTTGTTGTTCCTGGTTTTTGTAAATGACATCGACAGTAAAATACCAAAAAATCAAGCGAAAATGGTAATGTACGCCGATGATGTTCAATTATTGCTTTCCCGAAAACCGTCAGATCTGAATGCGCTGAAAGACGACGCTGAGGCAGCTGTAACTAATCTGAAATCTTGATATGATAAAAAAAGGCTCAAGCTCAACTCTGAAAAAACAAAATGCATCTTGTTCGGCTCGAACTCGAAAAGAAAAGCAGTTCCAATGAATTTCTCCATCAGGATAGGCAAATCTGACATTCCTGTAGAAGATAAAGTTATGAGTCTGGGAGTATGGTTTGATCCCGATCTTTCCTTCAAACACCCCGTAACTACTCTGTGTTCCAAGTTGAATGGAACACTTTTGTTCCTAAACTCCGCAAAAGAAGAATTGGATTTCAAATCAAGATTACTGATTGTCCACGCTTTAGTATTTTCTCACATTAACTACTGTCTTTCAATTTGGGGGAAATGCACCAAAACTCAAAGAGAGAAAGTGCAACGCTGTATAAACTTTGCGGCAAGAATAACATGCGATGGTAATCACAGTAAACGAGACCATGTTAGTCCTCTCCTCGAAAAACTACAATGGCTCAATGTCGACAACAAACTGGCACTCCATGAGTCGATCAGAATTCATAAAGATCTTCTAGAAAAACATCCACCCGGCAGCCAAAGGCACATATATTCTCGAGGTGGAAAGAACAATCGATTCACAAGAAATAATAATACTCTGCTCGTTGAACACAGGAAAACAGAAACTGCCTGTCGAGCTTTTTCGATCACTGGACCATAATCCTGGAACGACCTCCCAAGAAGCCTCTAGAATCTTGATTCCAACACGTCCTTCAAGAATAGGCTTATCGAACATCTACTGACCGATCAATCCAAAACGGTAACTTTGCCCACAAACAAGCTAAAGACATAATACCAGTAACCAGAAAATGCATTCTCTTCATGAGCATGCCCGAAACAAACCACCACCAGCATAACTCTCAACATTGAGACACCATCAAATCGTTTTTCTAGCTTTGACAGTTAAGCTCGATGTGAATTTAATTCATTGAATTATTTCTACCAATCACCGTACCATTTTTGGTGATACAATCATTATCACATAAACTTGTATTGTGCATTATCCTCTATAGTGAAAGCATATTCATCTCATTTTGCACTCCAGTATTGATTTTTTTTAATTGTCAATTATTTAATCATTTCCTAGCGGTCATGAAGTGTATATATTCAGTGTTATGCAAATACTGTATGTATAATTTATGTCGTCTACTCACCTATTTTTTTTTCTCTATTTTTTTTTCTTCTTCTTTTTAATACTATCTGTACAACTTGTTAGCGCAATCGGTTAGTTTCCCAACCCTATGTTCTCCAGATTTCCTAACCCCATATATTTCGCGATTTCCCCAAACCTATGTATTCGTAACTGTCTTAACCCCATGTATTCGCAATTTCCCCACCCGTGTATTCATGATTGTCCAACCACATTTGGTATTGATTTCCCAACGCCAGGCTTTTTTTTGCATAATTTGTTGCAATGTGAATGTAATTAATTGAATTATATCTACCAATCACCGTACCATTTTTGATGATACTATCATTGTCGCCTGAACTTATATTGTGCATTATCTTCTAGCTATAGCAGAAGCATATTCATCCCACTTTTGCACTCCAGTATTGAATTATTGTGATTGTCAATTATTTAATCATTTCCTAGCGGTCATGAAGTGCAGATATTCAGTGTTATGTAAATTCTTTATGCATAATTTATGTTGTCTATTCACCTCTTCTTTATTTATACAATTATTTAGTGCTATCTGAACAATATGTTAATGCAATATGTTAGTTTACTAACCCCATGTTCTCAGGATTTCCTAGCCCCATATATTCCAAATTCCCCCCCAACCCAATGTATTCGTAATTGTTCCAACCCCATGCATTCATGAATTCCCCACTCCGTGTATTCATGATTACCCAACCTCATTTATTATTAATTTCCCAACAACAGGCATTCATGATTCTTACCTCAAAAAATACGTAATCTATTGATCATTGATTATGATATTGTAATTAATAATTTTTTGCATAATATAAGAACCAACGGCATACTAGCGATGAGCTGCGACGAATTCAATTGAACTATTAATTACGTAAATTCAAATAGTGTACATGATAATGAAGTGTTATGTGTAATATGAGATAAATTGAAAACCCATCGCTAGACGATGGAATTAAATGATTTAACAATAATAATAATAATAAAGACAGGAGAGTCACTTCTTCTGTAGTTTTCTACTTTTTGTTTCAATGCAAATATTGCCATTTCCGTGCCATGGCCTTTCTTGAAACCAAACTGATTGTCCGTTGTGAACAAATACGCTTGCAAATCATGCGAGAATTATCTGCTCCAAGACTTTTAAAAATTAGGTCGCAATATCAATGGGATGATAATTAGTCATGTCAGACGGGTCCTTCGTTTAACATTTTAGAAACGTAACAATTACATGCATTACATCTCTAAGCAATTTCTTGGCTCGTATGCAGCCCGAGAGGAAGAGTGCTAACACCATCACTCCCTCACCAGACGGAACGTCGTGAGAAGGACTTGTGAAGTGCGGTATGATTGTCTGCCGCTAGTTGAAGCGTGGTGGTCTTGTTTCTTCCTGACCGAGTGCATTTTGCCGCGACCGTCGTGTTGCAACGGACTGGTGTAAGCGCGTTTTGACGGAGTGAGTGTGTATGTTGAGTGGGATTGGAGTATTTGTGCTATTTGTTGCAAGTTTTTTATCGAGTTCCTGGGCGACATGATGGTCTGTGGGACAAAAGTGTGTGTCCTTGTGTCTTTGTTGTTGCGTGGAGCAACGATGACCTGTGATTGGTGGCCTATGAGGAACTGCTCATCGACGCGTGCAGCCTTTGGTCGGTCACTGGTAATGCTGTCCATTGTTGCGTGGAGCAACGATGACCTGTGATTGGTGGCCTATGAGGAACTGCTCATCGACGCGTGCAGCCTTTGGTCGGTCACTGGTAATGCTGTCCATTGTTACGTGGAGCAGCGATGACCTGTGATTGGTGGACTATGAGGAACTGCTCATCGACGCGTGCAGCCTTTGGTCGGTCACTGGTAATGCTGTCCATTGTTGCGTGGAGCAACGATGACCTGTGATTGGTGGACTATGAGGAACTGCTCATCGACGCGTGCAGCCTTTGGTCGGTCACTGGTAATGCTGTCCATTGTTGCGTGGAGCAAC
>SDVV010036709.1:0-10921 GCA_016164225.1 Gammarus roeselii
CAAATATAACAATACTGATTATTTGTATCCTAATTTTATTTACCTACGGTATATGACCGAAGGCCTACCGTGTCACTCTTTCATGAAATGCTATAAAGTCCTGTTAATTAAAGCAATTGAAACCCTACAAACACACATAATACGAATCTAATTAATTTAGAAATGAAACCTTTCCTGTTATTTTCGCCTGCATTTTCGTGCCTCGACAAGTTCTGTAACACCACCACCCCAGACCAGACGCCTCTCTTCCTCGGTGTCGTGAGGCGCGCCAGACTGCCCGTGCAAACGACCTGCTCAGGGATCCTTGTCCTAACAATGCCCCGATGCCCGACCTTGACCCCGCCGCCAATGACAGCGACGACACCCATAAACATTCTTTGTGACAGACCTGCCTGAACTGAGCTTACTGAGCTGCTGAGTCCAGAGCGACAGGGGTGGGTAGCGGCGCCCCCGGGCTGCAACCTCCCTCTCACCTCTGGGAGGCAGGTGATCATTTGGTTAGGTTCTCGCTAATATCTTCCGTACCGTTATATGTATGTTGGTCGTTAATTTACGGGTGCCGAACGGAAGATCTTGTTGCAGGGGCAACATTTGGAAATTAAGACGGTACGCTCATGTAATACTCTAATGCACAGGACCATTATTAACACTCTAGCGTACAGGACCATTATTAACACTCTAATGCACAGGACCATTATTAACGCTCTAATGTACAGGACCATTATTAACACTCTTATGTACAGGACCATTATTGACACTCTAATGTACAGGACCATTATTAACACTCTAGTGTACAGGACCATTATTAACACTCTAATGTACAGAACCATTATTAACACTCTAGTGTGCAGGACCATTATTAACATTCTAATGCACAGGACCATTATTAACACTCTAATGTACAGGACCATTATTAACACTCTTATGTACAGGACCATTATTGACACTCTAATGTACAGGACCATTATTAACACTCTAGTGTACAGGACCATTATTAACACTCTAATGTACAGAACCATTATTAACACTCTAGTGTGCAGGACCATTATTAACATTCTAATGCACAGGACCATTATTAACACTCTAATGTACAGGACCATTATTAACACTCTTATGTACAGGACCATTATTGACACTCTAATGTACAGGACCATTATTAACACTCTAGTGTACAGGACCATTATTAACACTCTAATGTACAGAACCATTATTAACACTCTAATGTTCATGCACATTATTACTACTCTAATGTACCAGACCATTATAAACACTCTTATGTACCGGACCATTATTAACACTCTAATGTACAGGACCATTATTAACACTCTAATGTACAGGACCATTCTTTCGACCGCTCATTGTTTTCTTTTCATCTGTAGGACACAATTAAACGCTGAAGTGACCAGTGAACATGTAATCGATAAGCGTTCAGAACGAGCTCTGGCGAAATAAGCGTTCAGAACGAGCTCTGGCGAAACAAGCGTTCAGAACAAGCTCTGGCAAAATAAGCGTTCAGAACATGCTCTGGCGAAATAAGCGTTCAGAACAAGCTCTGGCGAAATAAGCGTTCAGAACGAGCTCTGGCGGAATAAGCGTTCAGAACGAGCTCTGGCGAAACAAGCGTTCAGAACAAGCTCTGGCGAAATAAGCGTTCAGAACAAGCTCTGGCGAAATAAGCGTTCAGAACAAGCTCTGGCGGAATAAGCGTTCAGAACGAGCTCTGGCGAAACAAGCGTTCAGAACAAGCTCTGGCGAAATAAGCGTTCAGAACGAGCTCTGGCGGAATAAGCGTTCAGAACAAGCTCTGGCGGAATAAGCGTTCAGAACGAGCTCTGGCGAAACAAGCGTTCAGAACAAGCTCTGGCGAAATAAGCGTTCAGAACAAGCTCTGGGGAAATAAGCGTTCAGAACAAGCTCTGGCGAAATAAGCGTTCAGAACAAGCTCTGGCGAAATAAGCGTTCAGAACGAGCTCTGGCGAAATAAGCATTCAGAACAAGCTCTCGCGAAATAAGCGTTCAGAACAAGCTCTGGCGAAATAAGCGTTCAGAACGAGCTCTGGCGAAATAAGCGTTCAGAACGAGCTCTGGCGAAATAAGCGTTCAGAACGAGCTCTGGCGGAATAAGCGTTTAGAACAAGCTCTGGCGGAATAAGCGTTCAGAACGAGCTCTGGCGAAACAAGCGTTCAGAACAAGCTCTGGCGAAATAAGCGTTCAGAACGAGCTCTGGCGAAACAAGCGTTCAGAACAAGCTCTGGCGAAATAAGCGTTCAGAACAAGCTCTGGCGAAATAAGCGTTCAGAACAAGCTCTGGGGAAATAAGCGTTCAGAACGAGCTCTGGCGAAATTGAGCTTGAAGATCAATCGAGTGTATAATTCGAGCAATAAAAAACGAGAAAGAATACAGACTGCCACGAACGGGAAGCCTCACAAAATTATACACCTGATAGGAATAGAAAGGACGCAAAGCGAAATTCCCGCCCCTGACATATTACCGAGGTAATTGCCGGATTGTAAATTTGCTACACATACGTGCAACCAAAATCGATACAACTAACATGAACTGTAGAAACCCGCCTTCCCAGGCATAATGCACGGATGATGGGGGATGCGAGCGATAAAAGGTTTTCAACCTTTAAAGAGGTAGAAAATTTATTTTCAATTTATGTTCTTCACCACTTCGCATTTCGTCAACGTCACAACGGTACCTAATGAACTGCCCTGGCATTGTCACCACTCAAACTGAGTGATAAAATATTGCTCATAACACTTCAATTTTTTGAAGATGGCAAAGTGAAACTACGAAACTATGATATGCAGTTGTGTTTATAACTATTGAATTGAACGTAACATTAAATGGTACTCTCGAACTCGTTCGACTCACGAACGATAAAAATACATGTTTCCTGTACTTCCGAACAAACACATAACTGTTTCCACTTCTAATTTAAAAGGCAAAGGATTTGGCTATTAAAAAGCCTACAATCAACTCTAAATGAATAATAACTAAAATGTACGTTTTGGGTCCATGAATCTTAAACTCACCGAAGTACCTTGCACTGCTCCACTACAGTACTTGTACACTACAGTACTTGTACACTACAGTACTTGTAATTGAGCGTCAAGGTCATTCGACCAAAGCGTGATGGACACGCTGGAAGATGGACGGGCATGCCCGAGGCCAGTTGCCCGTCCACCAAGGCCGAGAGGCGTACAATTCACCCCCCTCTATATCTCTGCCCTCCGCATTACTGGACTAATACAAGAGGCCGTTGGGCAGTATTTCTCATCACCACTTCAATAAGTGACGAGTCCCACGAAAACGTTGCATTGACCTTCGAATAAGCCTTTCACTGCATTATTAACTGCTGATGATGGTATATGTCTATAGGGCGGGGAGTCATGGTGAGAAAATAATTCGGCAACTCTATCATTGCTTATTGCATTTATGAATGATTGCATAGTTCGACATACCTCTGGCGGAGACGCCCTTGCGTCTGCTTGTACACTCACTAAAGGAAAACGACTACCTCCGATTAAAATTATGATTTTCAATCTGTAACAAGAAAGCATATCAATTCGATTTCCTCGCGGTTTAATTGCTCAGCTGTACTAGTTTGGGCTTACTTGACGTCTTATAGAGACTCAGTGAGTCTTTAACTTACCTCCGAGCTATAAGTCTCCTCCTTAATCAAGATGTTGTTCTTCTCCTACTCGAAATCCCGGTAACAAAAAGTCTAATTTAATATATATTCTCCTCCTCTCCTCCTTTCCCCAGGCCGACGAGGAGCCCCTAGCCAACGATGCCCCCCACCAGGCCCCCGTCACACAGAAACGCTACAGGAGGCAAACACCCGACGATCCGTCCATCCCCCTTGAAGGTACAGCGCTGCCTCTGTAGCTCACTGACTACCAAAAGACTACCCTCTGCCGGATCAGCAAAAATTGCCTTCTTTCAAATGGTGATCAGATGAGCTACAGAGTGAGCTAACTTCATTTGGGATTCAATGTGTATCCCTGTACCGTAACAAGTAACGTAGTAACCTCACTTTACAGCTCATCTGATTTCCTGTTGAAACGTCGAAGCTAAATCCGAACTGAGATAACTACACTAATTTTATAAACCACCCCTGCTCGGTTTTTCACACTAACCCATTCCATCGTGCGACTTATAACAATACCAGTTTCTGCGTTTTCAGCTTTAAGGGAGCAATTTTAGTAATTTTTCCTGACTTGGTGTTTTTCTAACGTTGAAGGTGTTATGTCAGAGACACGGGATGTGAGGCCCCTTTCGTGTTCCAGGATGAGAGATGGGGTCGAACCCTCTAAGAAATGTCTTCTCGTTAAGGCCCACTAAACTGATTGTGTCATCATCATTACATTGATGATACCCGCAAGCAGCGAATATCCTGTGTGTTTGTCAAACACGAACGTTTGCACTCTGCAAGAAGAATATTCTGCAAACAGTGTCCTCAACCGTGACGAGTACACAAACCCAAGAACTTTGTCCTTCATTGTAATGTACTCTAGCCGTGTCTTAATAAATCATCCTTCCTGAGGATAGCAGTAGCCAAGGTATTACTGGAGGTTGCTCTTCAGTGCTCAAGGTAGTGTGCCCTTCGATGCCCTAAGAGCACATCGATTCAGCGTCCAGACTGGGGTGGGTCCAACCCTCATTTCCCCCGAATGGTAATCAATAATTATGGCTGGGATTCAAGACCCCCGAAGGACGATCGACCTCATTCGACCATGTGCTGACGTCCTTTGATGCCACACAGGAAAAGAATTCAAAGAAAAACTTGCCAGACCCGACAGAGATTGATGATGAAGGGAAAGATGCCACAGGGAGAGGGCTTCGTGAATAGCTGTGTGCAGTTGGTGGTGTTGCCTGCATGCATGTCTACGGACAGAGCCACCATGCTAAGTACTGACGCACACAATGATGCTCGCCAAGAGATTAGAAAGACAGTATCCGCGAATTCTTTAAAATTACTGATATTGATGATTTTTTGAAACGTCATTAAATTTTTTCTAGCTCATTACTTTGTTTTGGACCTGTGTCGCCATTGCATGAATTTGCAAAAAAGTTTTTTCAACTATTGTTTCAAACGTACTGTCGATTTGTATTGCTCCAGCTGTTCACCAATGCTGATGGGTAATACATTTTTTAATACCAATTATTGGCAAATTAAATCAACTTTGGAACACAAATTCCTGGCAAGACAAATAAGTTTTGGAATGCCAATTACGGGCAAGTCAAACTAACGGCAAAAAAAAAGAGTTTTCTAAGACATTGATTGTTTTTGTTGGTACGACCTTGTTCATAGCAAGTATCGTAGTCCTGACATGAAGCCTTTCATCACGTTCTATAAGTCTAATCAAGTATTTAAAGCGAACATGTCGGTAATGCTGCTCCATGTAAGAACTTCTACAAGATGAACATATCATGCTGCAATTAAATGCTTACCATGAAGTATAGTTATCGTAAATGTATGCCATCGAAATATGTTTTTTCTTGCATTTCTATCGTACCGAAGAAGTCCATTTGCTATTTAACATATGTCCCAGCTTTGTAGCAATGAGTTATCACAAACAAATGTTTGGGTTTTCCTGCTGAGTCATTGAGTGATGCATTGAACAATAAATGGTACACACGATTTAAGATATCATTTATATATATTCATTATTGACCGATTTAATTTGAAGTTAAAACGCTTCATTCGAGTTCTTTCAAGCTTTGATTCCTCTGTGCCACCCACTCTATGGAAGATGAACAAATTACAGCCTTCAAGCCCCGGGTCATGACCAGTGGTAGGCAAGATACAGTATCAACTTACATTTACCCGACTCCTCCAAGGGTGTTTGAACAAAATACTTTGAAGACCGACAAAGAGAACATGTCTTCGGTTGATCAAGGGGTAACGTGGTCAAACGGTGTTAGATAAATACTGTCCTTTGTATCTTCTACATTACATCCGACGAATTGTATTAAAGGTGCACTAGACATTGAAACACTCATCACTTCGTTTCGCTAGGTTAGTGTTAGCGATAAACAATCTGTTAATACTTTTTCAGGAAGCGCTCTGTAGAAAACAATGATCGAAAAATACCATGAGAAACCTCATTCTCTCGACCAAGATGAATTCAGTCAATTTGCCACGCAGACGCGTTCAAGTTCAACAGCTGAATGCGATCGCTGATCCAAGTAATTTAACAATCACGTGAATGAGTAAAATGTATAGATTCTTAGGAAGCCAAACTATTGTATACCAAAATCACTTGTTTTATGGAAGTTGACCTGCTCAGAGAGTTGGCGCTGAGTAGTAATAGTACTAGAATGTGTTCACACAAGCAGAGTGGCAAAATGATCTTCTTCTTCAAAACACTGGTCATTCGTGCGCATTTCTTCAGATCGTAATTGTTAATACGCACCAGAAATTATACTAGACTATTTTGACGTTTCAATTGACTGCCATGTTATTATATGGACCCTATTCCACCGATATAAATTGTAAACAGAATTTCGATGACGCGAAATCTAGTGCACCTTTAAACTCTGGACCATGTAAGCATTTCACTGTTGTTGTAGCAGCAGATTGAAGAGACACCACGCACCTTGTGCTTTCCCTCTAGAGGTGTCCCCAGACGTTAGTTATAAATGTCGCCATATGTTCAGCTTCATTATCCAGGTTCGATCTACCCTGAGAAAGTGAACAATTCTTAACCGGGTACATTCACAGAAAATTGTACCGCATCACAATCAATGGGCAAATATGAGAGTACTCAGTAGCATTGCTCTCAGCATCCATAGCCTCATTGAACTATTATAATGTTGTTGCCTTAATATTATTGTTCAGTTGATGTAGTCTACGTAGCATGGAGCGTTGCCACGGAGGGGGTAAGGGGAGAAGAGAAACGCCTCACCCTATGAACTGAGCGACAGAATCCGTTTCGGTTGTCTTTTCCCAAGTCACGCTTTTAATATGCGAGAACCCCACATTTTATTGGTACTCGTTCTCCCTGCCTTAAGTTCATGGCAACGCTCCTGGTCTTAGTGTATACTTCTGTGTCCAGATGATCTCGATGAGATCTTCGCAAATGCCTACATTAACAGAGTCTCGTTTTCTATTCCCTTCGCGTAATCTTAATCATCAGGCAGGACTAGAGAAAGACTAATAAAGTCATCTCACCCAGCACTGCAACAGTTTGAAGCACCAATCCAGACAAGGTTTACAAAGACACCTCCCGCGGCGTCATCCGTGATGTCAGTAGTGCTCGGCCAAGCTACGCCGCCTCCAGGTCTCGCAGCGTCTCAGTCTGATGCTCCTGACCACGCCTTTGATCTTATGCCTGTAGAGGAGGTTGCTTTATTAGATTCTCACTTAGAACCGCCTGTCTTAACTAGCGCGGGTAGCACTACTGTAGCTTCTGTTGCCAGCGAGGCTAGCACTACTGTAGCTTCTGTTTCTGGCGAGGCTAGCACTACTGTAGCTTCTGTTGTCAGCGAGGCTAGCACTACTGTAGCTTCTGTTGTCAGCGAGGCTAGCACTACTGTAGCTTCTGTTGCCAGCGAGGCTAGCACTACTGTAGCTTCTGTTTCTGGCGAGGCTAGCACTACTGTTGCTTCTGTTGCCAGCAAGGCTAGCACTACTGTAGCTTCTGTTGATGAAACCACCGCTGCTACCTCTGATATCGTGCTTTATGGTCTGCTTTCCAATGATAGCGCACAAGTAGATGCCACTAAGTTGTTTCCGGCAGTTCAAACTTCTTTAAGCCCGTTTTCAACGCCCATATCTGAGGCATTAACCTCTGAACAACTTACTTTCGCCATAACTGATTTTGTCAACCCCGCTATTGACCATGTCGACCCGACGGTTGCAGTCAGTGTCATTCCTACATTTGGCGAAGGTAGCGTTAGTAACCATTTTCAAAATCACTCCTTTTCCCGTTTGCCTGTCACGGATTTCTTTACCACGGCTAAATTTTTGAACACATCCCCTCCTGAAGAGGCAGTGTCTATTATAACCACTTTGCAACCAGGCACCGCTGGACCCAATAAGTCTCCCCTAACTGCAGCGTCGACTGAGATGGTCTTAGATCTCAATTCTGAAACCACTGAACCCTATGAGGCTTTCTTGACTGAAACGTCTACTGGAACAGTCATACATTCCAATTCTGCCACCACTGAACTCAATGAGGCTTCCCTGACTGAATCGTCTACTGAGGTGGTCTTAGATCCCAATTCTGCCACCACTGTTTTTTATGAGGCTGCCTTAACTGTAGCCTCTACATCGGTCACCACTGAACACTATGAGGCTCCCCTAACTGTAGCGTCTACTGAGATGGACTTACATCAGACATCAGCCACCACTAAAAATCATGAGGCTCCCCTAACTGACGCGTCTACTGAGAGGTTCTTAGATCAGACATCAGCCACCACTGAACACTATGAGGCTCCCATGACTCTAGCGTCTGCTGAGACGGTCTTAGATCAGACATCAGTCACCACTGAACACTATGAGGCTCCCATGACTCTAGCGTCTACTGAGACGGTCTTAGATCAGACATCAGTCACCACTGAACACTATGAGGCTCCCATGACTCTAGCGTCTACTGAGACGGTCTTAGATCAGACATCAGCAACCACTGAACACTATGAGGCTCCCATGACTCTAACGTCTACTGAGACGGTCTTAGATCAGACATCAGCCACCACTGAACACTATGAGGCTCCCATGACTCTAGCGTCTACTGAGACGGTCTTAGATCAGACATCGGCCTCCACTGAACACCATGAGGCTCCCCTAACTGTAGCATCGACTGTGATGGACTTACATCAGACATCAGCCACCACTGAACACTATGAGGCTCCCATGACTCTAGCGTCTACTGAAACGGTCTTAGATCAGACATCAGCCACCACTGAACACTATGAGGCTCCCATGACTCAAGCGTCTACTGAGACGGTCTTAGATCAGACATCAGCCACCACTGAACACTGTGAGGCTCCCATGACTCTAGCGTCTACTGAGAGGTTCTTAGATCAGACATCAGCTACCACTAAACACTATGAGGCTGCCCTAACTGTTGCGTCTACTGAGAGGGACTTAGATCAGACATCGGCCAACACTGAATACTATGAGGCTTTCCTATCTGTATCGTCTATTCAGATGGACTTAGATCAGACATCGGCCAACACTGAACCTCATGAGGCTCTAACTGTAGTGGTGACTGTGATGGACTTAGATCAGACATCAGCCACCACTGAACACTATGAGGCTCCCCTAACTGTAGCGCCCACTCAGATGGACTTAGATCAGACATCAGCCACCACTGAACCCTATGAGGCTTTCCTAACTGTAGTGTCTACTGCGAATAACTTAGATCAGACATCAACCCCTACTAAACACAATGATGCTCCCCTAACTGTAGTATCTACTGAGAGGTTCTTAGATCAGACATCAGCCACCACTGAACACTATGAGGCTCCCCAAACTGTAGTATCTACTGAGAGGTTCTTAGATCAGACATCAGCCACCACCGAACACATTG
This sequence comes from Gammarus roeselii, assembly GCA_016164225.1. Lineage (NCBI taxonomy): Eukaryota > Metazoa > Arthropoda > Malacostraca > Amphipoda > Gammaridae > Gammarus > Gammarus roeselii. The sequence continues at coordinate 9,551 of SDVV010036709.1, forward strand.
ATGCTCCCCTAACTGTAGTATCTACTGAGAGGTTCTTAGATCAGACATCAGCCACCACTGAACACTATGAGGCTCCCCGAACTGTAGCCTCTACTGAGAGGGACTTAGATCAGACATCAGCCACCACTGAACACTATGAGGCTCCCATAGCTGTAGCGTCTAGTGAGACGGTCTTAGATCAGACATCAGCCACTAGTGAACACTATGATGCTCCCCCAACTATAGCGTCTACTGAGAAGGACTTAGATCAGAAGTCAGCCTCCACTGAACACTATGATGCTCCCCTTACTGTAGCGTCTACTGAGAGGGACTTAGATCAGACATCAGCCACCACTGAACACTATGAGGCTCCCCTAACTGTAGCGTTGACTGTGATGGACTTAGATCAGACATCAGCCACCACTGAACACTATGAGGCTCCCATAGCTGTAGCGTCTAGTGAGACGGTCTTAGATCAGACATCAGCCACTAGTGAACACTATGATGCTCCCCCAACTATAGCGTCTACTGAGAAGGACTTAGATCAGAAGTCAGCCTCCACTGAACACTATGATGCTCCCCTTACTGTAGCGTCTACTGAGAGGGACTTAGATCAGACATCAGCCACCACTGAACACTATGAGGCTCCCCTAACTGTAGCGTTGACTGTGATGGACTTAGATCAGACATCAGCCACCACTGAACACTATGAGGCTCCCATAGCTGTAGCGTCTAGTGAGACGGTCTTAGATCAGACATCAGCCACTAGTGAACACTATGATGCTCCCCCAACTATAGCGTCTACTGAGAAGGACTTAGATCAGACATCAGCCTCCACTGAACACTATGAGGCTCCCTTAACTGTAGCGTTGACTGTGATGGACTTAGATCAGACATCAGCCACCACTGAACACTATGAGGCTCCCTTAACTGTAGCGTCTGCTAAGAAGGACTTAGATCAGACATCAGGCACCACTAAGCACTATGAGGCTCCCCTAACTGTAGCGTCTACTGAGAGGGACTTAGATCAGACATCAGCCACCACTGAACACTATGAGGCTCCCCTAACTGTAGCGTCTACTGAGAGGGACTTAGATCAGACATCAGCCACCACTGAACACTATGAGGCTCCCCTAACTGTAGCGTCTACTGAGAGGGACTTAGATCAGACATCAGCCACCACTGAACACTATGAGGCTCCTCTAACTGTAGCGTCTACTGAGAGGGACTTAGATCAGACATCAGGCACCACTAAGCACTATGAGGCTCCCCTAACTGTAGCGTCTACTGAGAGGGACTTAGATCAGACATCAGGCACCACTAAGCACTATGAGGCTCCCCTAACTGTAGCGTCTGCTAAGAAGGACTTAGATCAGACATCAGGCACCACTA
>SDVV010036710.1:0-10921 GCA_016164225.1 Gammarus roeselii
TGTTGCTCGCACAGTCATTACCTGTTGCTCGAACAGTCATTACCTGTCGCTCGCCAAGTCATTTCCTGTTGCTCGCACAGTCATTTCCTGTTGCTCGCCCAGTCATTTCCTGTTGCTCGCACAGTCATTTCGTGTTGCTCGCCCAGTCATTTCCTGTTGCTCGCACAGTCATTGCCTGTTGCTCGTACAGTCATTTCCTGTTGCTCGCACAGTCATTTCCTGTTGCTCGCACAGTCATTACCTGTTGCTTGTAGAGTCATTTCCTGTTGCTTGCACAGTCATTTCCTGTTCCTCGTACAGTCATTACCTGTTGCTCGCACAGTCATTTCCTGTTGCTCGCACAGTCATTTCCTGTTGCTCGCACAGTCATTACCTGCTGCTCGCACAGTCATTACCTGTTGCTCGCACAGTCATTACCTGTTGCTCACAGTCATTACCTGCTGCTCGCACAGTCATTACCTGTTGCTCACCCAGTCATTTCCTGTTGCTCGCACAGTCATTACCTGTTGCTCACCCAGTCATTTCCTGTTGCTCGCACAGTCATTACCTGTTGCTCACCCAGTCATTTCCTGTTGCTCGCACAGTCATTACCTGTTGCTCGCACAACCCCACATGGAATGAAGGAGGCACATAATCATTAGAGCTCCTCTCAGCAGACCTTCTGTCTGTCATTTGATACAAAAGTTTTAAAATTATGATTCCATCCCAAGTGCAGGAATCATCCATTCTGTTCTTTCATTTCTCGCCACCGCTCTCGTATTTGATGAAAGAATGCTCCCTATTCGTACTCATTTCCTCCCCGTATCTCCTAGCTGCCCTCCTCAATGTAGTTCACACCATGTGTTCAAACGTCACTTGTTTGTCTATACACCCTCATTTCTCACCGGTGCTTCCCTCAGCCTCTCTGGAACAGTGCGAGAATTCTCCTTTGAATCATTTCTTCCTCCCTATTTCTCACCGCTCCTCTCCTCAGCTTCTCTGGAATAATGTAAGAATACTCCCTTTCTTCCTTTCCTCCTCCCGATTTCTCACCAGTGCTCTCCTCAGGCTTTTTGAAATAATGTAAGAATAATCCCCATTTCCTTTCTTCCTCCCTATTTCTCATCACTGCTCTCAACTGCCTCTGCGGAGTAATGGGCCCAAACTACTTACGAGAATGCTCCCTTATTGTCCTTCTTCCCTCTCCATTTCTCACCGCTGCTCTCCTCAGCCTCTCCGGAATAATGGGGTCCTGGCAGCGGCACAGTGCCCCGTAGCCTTCGTAGAGGGAACAGAACCGGAGCTGGGCAGCTCTGGCCGGGTCATCGTGCCATGGACAGTGCTGCGCTGCAAGGGACGAGAACATGGACTTCTTTAGTACCCTACGCTGCTATTCAGAACTTTGGACTAAATGAAGAACATGTTCTTTGACTCGTAGATTGCTTTGATATAGTGAAGCTTGTAATCAAATAGTGATATCTTTGTTTCAACGGATAATTCCTCCAGGATGGTATGTTACGACGAAGACTTATTAACTTTGGAGACATCTATGAGCCTTCTAAGGAGAATTACTGTTCAGGTATCTATTACTGACACACAAGGGCCGTTGTCGTGCCAATTATCAGTTCAATCACAAAGTGTTTTTCTCGCGGAAATTGGTTTCGTACACGTCACGTCGCAAAACCTTTCTCTTTGTGAGTTTCTGCAGGACGTTAAATAATATCAATATTCTAATTTAGATAAATAAATATGGACAAAGCTTTAAGATTAACACTTTCCAAAATATAAATTCAAAATTACATTAGGCCAAACAGGGCAAGCTAAGAATAGCATTACTGCTATTCTTGACGACAATTGCTCTTCAAATAGAAAGGTTGCTCCCTACCTCGTTGCCTTGGTATCAGAGTAGTCATGTCGAGGTTGCTTGTTTTCAGTCGGTTTCCAATAAAAATGATGGCAGTTTCTGCATATACTTTGCCTTTTAGCGATGCCTGAAAAGGTGAATAGCCCCAGATAACTAATTCGTATAATGAAAGACAAACAGAAGCTACTCACTACATAAAGTTACAAATAATTTTTTATCTTATTTAACTGTTAAATTAAAATATTATCGAATGAATCATGCTTACGATCTGCACCCCATAATTAGCGTAAGTTACATGAACGTGAAAATAAACTTAATTAATTTTGTTATTAGCTTGTTTTTAATTCTCGGTTCATCAAAACACATGATCTAAAATCAGCTAGATGTTTTTGGCAAGTTGTGGGACTTGTTATAGGGTTACAATAAAAAATGTGCCCATTCAATTTGGAATTAAAAACTCGTGAAATGTTGCATTAGTAATATTATCACTCACATTACTCTGTTCTGGTGGCCATCCTTGCGGGACTTCACTGATGAGAACACAAGGATCCTCGCTGTGAATGTACCCGCTCCAGAATGTATTCTGTCTTGAGTAGATATTATTAGCAGCGAACGCTTCCACGTTGTCATTTGTAGTTTGATTCGAATCGATTTCGAACTTGAAAAAATTCGTTAAATTTAATGAATTACTCCCCAACTTTGTCTGCTGAAATGTATATTTGGGTTGTTCTTCCCTGGCATAATTTCTTTCCCACATCCGCGTCAAACTGTCATTCACCGAAATGGCAGTATCTTTAGCTTTAGAAGCAATATCAAACTTGAAAGTTTGTTGATCTCTCGAATATGAGTCTGGATTGACATGGTCGGATGTTATATAATCCATATGTGGGTTATGGTTATCATTACTATGTGTCCCATCCCCTCCAACTCCTTCCAAGCGCGAGGGATAACCTGGTTTAACAAACCCGTCGACTCTTCCCGAGGGAGGAGGATGATCAGGTGTCACAGATCCACCAATATCTTTCAAGGAAGAGGGAGAACTCAGCGTCACATCCTCACCCACTCTTTTTGAGCTGGTGCGAGAATACAGTCTCATAGTACCTCCATCTCGGAGAAAGTATGAAAAAGGACCTGATTTCACAAGCCCTTCGGCTTCTTCTATGTAGGAGGCTGGACCAGGTTTCACAGCCCCGCCAACTCCGAATCCTTCCATTCCCAATTTTTCTAAGAGGAATTTCTCGGTCGCGCCGAGATGATCGCCGGCGTTGAACTGAAACAAGTGCGGGAACCGATCACACGATGAAACTTACATGCATTAAAAAATCGTAGAAATCCCTCTCTCATGCACGAATTCAATCCACAAATTCGGCCTTCCGTCAAAATGACTGGATTAATCAAATTGCATATTGCAGATTGTGTTATATCAAGAAAGTGCACCCTTCATTTGAATACCTATACTATAGCAGTCTCAAATAATTGAGTTACCAACTATACATGATCATGATGGGCAGTAGGTTTCTGGAATTCAGGAAGATTGTTTGTAGGGTCAATGATCAGGCTTTGGTATAGCCCAAGATCCTCCATGGAGCCCCATTAGGAAAACCTTACTATGAAATTTCTTGATTCAAGCTTTGGGCCCACATGTTTAATAGTCAAACGTGCACACCTACGGGGTTGTGGGCTTTGAAAATTAACTGACCGGCTGTGAGGCAAAGTTGCATAACCACATCAGCCGATCAATGATATTCAAAACAGAACAAGCATGCAGTCATTCAACTCTGCTTTGCAGCCCCTCAACTCATAAAAGTCATTTGAGCGGGTACGCTAATTCTGTTGGGATAGAAGGGATAGAGAGAGTGAAGTTGGTGGATGATAGAGCCCCCGCTGTGTTACGGGTTCTAAGGAGCCGTCAAACATTTTCACTTATTTTATAAACAAATGTCCAAGCTCTATTGCCGGAGAAATAAGGTTCACATGGTGGGAGAATCTAATTTCTGAGTACCTCAAGCATGTACCAAATATGAGATAGGACCTTTTTCCCAACGTCCTTCGGCTTCTGCTATGTTAGAAGCTGCATGGACCTTGATTCACAGCCCCTCCAACTCCAAATCCCCATCCCGAAAATAATTTACTTTAATGAAATTGTATCAGAATTAGGTGCTTGGGATCACGTAATAGTACTTTGTAATGGATTCCTTCCCACGCGCATTTTCGATTTCGATTGCAAATCACGTTAAAATTAGACATGGTGCTCGGCTGAGTCTTGCCAAATGTCATTCAAGCTCAAATCAATGCAATGTCTGGCCTCTCATCATTCCAACACACCATCGGTATCCGGACAGTATAGTGACCGGCTGCAAGGAGACGAGGCAGCTCCTCATGAGTACGCTGTTCACATCATGCTCTATAGTATAGCATTGCATCACACCAGCGATATTAAAACCAGGAGCGCGCCCGGTTGCAGGGAGGCGAGACAGCTTCTTATGAGCATTCTCTCCCCATCATACCCAAAATTCTAGTATGAAAACACACCATTGATATCTGGATCATTAGACTGGCCGGTTGCAGGAGCTGCAGTTGCACGTCATGAGTACACCCTCTCCATCATACCCAATATTCTAGCGTTGCAATGTTATACACCTTACATATCGGTTTATATATATATTTATGTTTATTGCTGCTCTCAGCGACTACTAAATAACTCTGTCGTGTGATATCTACATTGATGCCTAGTTTTAAATCTGTACGTTTTGTGTATTTCTTCTACTCGCACGAGAACCGTTGTAAGTGTAGGTCATTTGTGCCTGTCAATCAAGTGGAGACGTCAACATTTCTTGTGTCTGTTAGGATAACGTCTGTCCCGGGTTAGGTTACGTAGACGAGAGCCTTTGTAAGTGTATGCCATTTGTGACTGTACAACAAGTGGAAAGGTCAGCATTTCGGTGCCTGCTATAGAATTGCATGAGGACCATGTGTTAATTATAAAAAGAATAAAATAACTTGGGTGCCAATGGGGCACCAGTAAATCCGAGGACACGCCCTTTAGCCGTTAGCTAAAGAGGGCGAGCTTTTCTCATTGGACAATTCCAATCTCAAACATTACGCGAGGCGCCTCCCCTTTTTTGTAAGATTTTAAGTGATTGGGTACAGTTATTTTTAGGGCAGAGGGCACACGGGAGACCAACCTCGGCGACCACCGCAGAAGGACCTAAAGTTGAGTATTGGTGTAGGATCTTTGATCCCTTTATAGTAGAGTATGTTAGGATTTCACTGACTCGTTGATTAAAGAACCGTAGCAATTGTGAGTGTTTTATTTGTCTTAGTTACCCAAATTATTCATTAGGTCAATAGTAAGAAACTCACAACAGCAACAGACCATCTCTGGTGGAAATGAGGCCTAAATCAAACCAAATACAACACACCATCGGGATCAGAACCAGAAGAGAGGCCGGTTGCAGGGAGGCAAGGCAGCTCATGAGTATCCCCCCCCTCCCCGTCATACCCAATATTCTAGCATGGTAACACACCATCGGAACCAGGACCACCAGAGTGCCTGACTGCAGGGACGCGAGGCAGCTCCTCATGAGTACACCATCTCCAAGCTGTCCTGTTTTAAAGTGTCTCTTCAGCAGCATTCGTCCATCCCATGGGCTCAGTGCCAACACGTGGAAACCGTAAGATTTTTCAGCGCGTATCGAATATACCTGGAAGAAATCCTGAAGGTTAAAGTATAATGGATTTGAAACAAAAAAAAATCTTCTCAGCTTGAACCCTCTACTCAGACCCGTAGAAATGTTCATACACTCCTTCGATAGATCATTAGGTGATCCCTCTTAGAACACGTGTTTTGAGATGGTTCGGGCCCATGGTGATGATGGATGATGGGAGATTGATGAAAAGGGTGATGAAAGAGAAGGTGAGTGGTCGTATGTCTAGTGGTAGACCGAAGTTAGAATGGTTGTGTGGAGTGAAACAGGCATTAGGAAGGAGAAGCATATGTGTGGAGGTAGCAAGAGAGCGTGGAATAGATAGGCGTGACTGGAGAATAATTGTGAATGGGGAAGTTTTGACGATGTACGCCCTTGTCGTCTCGTTGAGGAAAAGGACGATCGTGGGTGGGCAGAGTCCGGTTACTATTGCGCAGCGAGGGTAAACCAGCTCTGCTGTTGGGCGGAGGGTAAACCACCTCACTCATGACGCCATGTGAGTGTGCGGGGTCTTCTGGTCAGACCCTTTTAAGGCCAAAGCGTTAAGTTTGTGTGCTTGTGAGTGTATGAGGGTAGAGTAAGGTGCCGTCGGCCACACCCCTCTGGAGGATTCGGCCTAGTGTCTGTACCTGTATCCGATGAGCGAATCACCTTTGGTGCCTGTAACACTCTGCGCGGAGGTCCCGTACCCGACGTTACATATTGAATAAATTTTTTGAATTATATCTTTTGATATATTTTCGCTTATATAGCGGCTTGCAGCGAAGCTGCAACCTGATCACGGCCACCGCCCTGTCCTTTGGTATGACAGGATGGAATTGTTTTGAACGCGTCAAACTAATAACAAATTAAGTAACAGTTACTGGATATACTTGATGGGAAGCTTGACCCTAGGTAGCTGACATAACTGGACCAATAGCAGTTGTTAAACACGTTTCTTCATTACGGGGTCCGAATTCCGCGTAGAAGAGTTGTGCAAAATACACTGGAAATGTATTTAGGCAGTGGTCTCATGTGCAGCTTTTGCTGCAAATGAGACCACTACCTAGCTGGTGAATGACAAGAAATATTTCCAAATGCGTGGTTTTGATTTAAAGACAAATCCGCAAAAATCTGCAGGTATCAAGCTGTTCCTTAAGTCTCGTCCACAGTTTTCATGAACCGCTACAGGTGTCTGAACAACCGGCTCTGGGACACGGACAAAAACCTTAAAATAGAAAAACAGGACACGTCTTCATCAAACCGCGTATAAAAAATGGGTGCTTGGTACATCTATCTCTTTAGTTACACGGTGAGATACGGGAATTTTATATTTTCTCTACTTTAAATTTCTACAGTTATATGTTTTTGCAGTTCTAAATCTGCAGTTATAAACATCTGGAGTTATGAATATCTGAAGAGAAACTTGCATTTAGAGGGGAGAGTTTCAGCCAAGTTTACTGATGGGGACGTAAGAGGTAAGGTGCAAAAGCGTGCTTCATCATTGGGCTTATCTCCAAAGAATGATACTACAGTAAACTCCCTTCAGTTAGATCACTCACTGGCCCCGGAGCAATTGATGGTAGCAACTCCTCCGGGTGATGCCTGTATGCTGACCTTTCAGTTTCCACAGAAGACGATGTGTGAGGGCTATATCCTCATTCCCACTATAATTTGCTGGGAGAGCTGGATGGTCTGTGTCGTGGTCATGTTAAGGCATGTTGGGGTTGGAGTCGGGGGAAGCGTGTACCCGCCTGCTATTGCGGCTAGCAGAATTCACAAGCGCGGTTCTAAGAGGCGTGGTGCCAGACTTTATTATTGCTACCTTCCTCGGATCTTATATTAGCGGCCTGATGGAAGAAGGGTGGTGGCGTCTGCCTAATAGCAGTAAGGAACACTTCTATATGGAGGCTTGCTACCAAAAGGAGAGGGAAACGACAGATTGTGAGACTCGTTCAAGCGCTTCGCACAATTCCGTTTAGGGTTTTCAACCAAATGAGGGTGAAGGGCAGCAGCTCATGCAGCCAGGGCGTATTTAGAGGGCTGCAATTATAAGAGAGTCAATATTTAACAGTCTCAACGAGATACTTTTCTGACAGCTTCTCGGAACCCCGCTCGAGGTGGATTCAGGCATATTTGGCATCCTATTTGCACCCAATAGCTTAATATTACGGCGAAAAAGTGTTGCAAGCTTCATCTGGTATTCAGCAAGGTGCCCACTTGCACAGGCTCTGTTTTCTCAATGGGTTGACGCGAATGTTCAAAATGTTTAACCTGAGAACAATGTCTGGTATCTTGATGATGACACTTTTGAGAGACGTCAAAAGTGTCAACAGTACAACACTTGAATAATCAGTGTAACGGTATTGGGAAGATGGTTAACTATAGACGATGTGAATTAACTATTCATCACAACTCATCTCAGGAGTCGGATCACACAGAAAGAGGCCTTAGATTGGTATTACCTGATTTCAGAGTGGTTCTGATTAGCCGGTGTCGCTGCTTGGAGCATTCTTTTCAGAGCAGGGGTAACCTGATGCTTTGAGAAGCAAAAGAAATAACCTGGGACGGTTGATCTCACGTTGAAGCAGATCGACAGTCATCAAGCTTCTGTTCTGTATAAAATTTGTTTCTCTATTCCTAAGTTGCAGCACGTGCTCAAATCTTCACCCGCCTACCAACATGGTGAGTGTCTGAACAATTTTGATTTATCTTGTTGAGAGATGCCGTTTCAAGAGCGTCCGATGTACTACTTGACGACAGGCTTGGCCGAGCTACTTTACCAGTGTCAAAGAGGACTCGAGTTTAAAAAGGCCGGAGGCCGGAGTTATTGCCTTTTCATCTTTTATTTCGGCAACGCATTCAGTGAGGGATTTTGTCAAAGTTGTCTTTTCCGATGAGAACATTAGGGCTGACCCGGATGAGGTGCAGGGTACCATTGAGATTTGTGGGGAGAGCGGTGGCAATCCATTTGACTCGGAAGGACTAGATAAGGAAGCGCAAAGAGCGGGGATTTGCCTGTGGTGTTAAGTCCTCTGAACGGGTTGCTTACCGGTGGGAGCAGGCGATGAGTGCACGCTTCCTGGCTGCCTCGAGCAGAGAAAGTGGCCTTTTCATACATACGCAGATTCTGTGCCATCTTTGGGGTCTCAGCTGGATCCAAAGACGCTACGCATTTCCGATGCTCAGAGGGTGAGGTCTAAAATCTATCAACAACATTCTTGTCGCTGCGTTCAGAGAATGGACGAGTCGGAACTGCATGGACTTTCGTGCAGGTATCGGGACGGCTGCTTTCCCAGGGACTAGGCGCTTAACGCATCGCCAGGAGATCTTTGCAGAAAGCGAGGCTTCCATCGGTACTGGGACCTTTGGGTTTGAATAGGAGTGATGGCAAGGAACCACAACTTGCCCTTTCAAAAATGGAATGAGTTTCTGCTGGGACGATCCTTATCGGTTCTTTCAACTAGAGCTCATACCCTTGGAATTGGAAACGACGAGGGGAGGAGGGTGGCGGGTGGGGGATGGGGTTTATAGCTAGTCAAATGCGTTGATTGTAAGGAAGATTATAGATATATCGTAGATGGAGGAAGGCAACTGGATAATCACGGAAATCTCACGTGTTCCAGCAGTGGTTGTGTTCCGGCGTACAGAGAAGCAACGCATTCAGCATCGTATACGCTGGGTGTTTACAAGTGTATGAAGACAACAACAGGTCTTTTGGCCCAAACTGGGTTGCCTTTTAATAGAAGGAGGTAAGTTCTGAAGTAGAACGACTAAGATAGCGTCTTTTGTCGGTGTATTTTCTGTTTTAATAGATCGAGAAAGGGAAAGTTTGTTGATGGAAATAACATATGGAACAATGATTATCGAAACAACTCAAATAAGCACCTGAAGATAAGCGGGTGGGAAGCTGGAGAGAGGTTTCAATGGGTTGCAGGGCACCTCCTCCGGGTGTTCAAATCCAACCTCACACTGATGTGTAGTAACACTTCGATCCCTCGGAAACATCCTCTTTCTGAAAGTCCTTTATTGACTTAAATTATGTATTTATCCAGCAATCTCTGTTTGAACACACTATTTTATTTTTAGTCTTTGACTAATAAATATCCCTAAACAAATTGTAAACAAATTATAAATTTTTGTCCTCGTCTTAGAGCAGGTCGTACAGGCACATGCAACTCGACGCTTAACCTAATGTGGATTGGCCTTAACCCACCAATTCCTGTGATTGAAAGAGGGCTCTGATAACGTCCTGCCCGACTTATCCGCTACATCGTAGTAAACGTAGCTCGATGACACACATTTTTAAAATCATTGTTCGGGTATGGTTTATCTTACTGAAGCCAGTCAACTGAGAGGAGGATGATATATCTTTGGACAGTTTGTGACTATGTGTCGTAAAATATCTATGAGGTCATTATGGTAAAATGTTAATAAGTTTACATAAGTGAAGTCCCGCGTACTGGGATTGGCGTTGTAATTCATTTGAAATTTAGTCATAAGGTCACTCAGTATGAGTAGCGTCGTCTCGCACCCACATTACAGGGATACAAGATCAGTATTCAGCTCACTCAGGCATTCACACAATTTTTTCCAACATTCATTTGTGAAACAACTCTTCGAGTTAATTTCTTCTTGGTTCTTTATCAAAAAATGACGGAAATGAATTGACTTCACGGTCTTTGTATACATTTTTTTAAAGCCCAACATCACTGAACGTCAAGAAAATGTTCAATTAGAGTTATGCAAAGATTAGGCGAGGCCTCAGTGAGGGTAAACTATATACTTTGCCCTATTGGTGGGTCCAAGTTCATCTCTTGAAAATGGGTCAAAGGTTATCTATCTGCAGAAGCGTCCTCAACACTAGGCGTGGTTCAAAGCCTCAACTCACCGACTGACCATCGACAAAGACCTCGATGTTCTCAGTCATAGCGGCCACTCGCACCTGAAGCCGATCGTGAAGTAGGTCTGAGGAGAGAAATATAAGTGATACTGCAATTTTGAGTTAAGTGGGCGGAGGGACTGCCACTCCCAACCTATAAGATCACCAACCACTGCGTCACTCTCGAACAGGAGGAAACACTTTCAACTCAACATGGCAGGAGGGAACATTTGTTTTGAAATAATTGCACTTGCATGTTGTCTCTAATTGTTACAGTCACAACATTTTCAATCGGATAATAAAAAAGGTGTTTGACAGGATCAATCAAACAAGAATGGGCTGCAATAAATTGTTCACTTTGTGATGATTTCAAAATACAATCTGATGATCATTTGCTTTGAATTTTGTCAATGCGCTTGTGAAAGTACTATCAGCAAGTTAAACGTTATGAATATTACAACAAGTGACATTCTGTGTGGATATTTTGATAGAACTATATATATCTATATC
>SDVV010036711.1:0-10921 GCA_016164225.1 Gammarus roeselii
GTATATATATACGATGTATCCTGCCACACCCATAGGATAAATCCTACTCCAATATCCCACGTGGTCAGGTTCATGATAAAAATCGTATATTAATATAACAACATAACAGTCATCCCGAAAAAAATATCTGTCATTTAAAACAAACACAGATTTGATGCATAATAAAGAAATAACTATAATACGGTGACCATATCTAATTCCTATGAAGCCCTATTTTTCCTACAGTACAAAAAAAATTCCTCATATTACACGACTAAAAAACCTGCATTGTCTTGCAGAAATGGAACCTACACGGCGTGGAACATATAGACGGACACACTAACAACGCTCACCTATGTTGACTGCATGTTTATAGGAGGAAATATTATGGCAAAAATTGAAATATATTTTAGGTTTTCCGTGTATGCTTCATTTCCAAAATATCAACGGAGGATTCGAACTTCACGAGAAGTGGATGCTAACTCAGCAACCGGTCAAACTTCAGCCATAATACAAATTCCCAGCAGGTACTCCGGGTGATTATACTGTTCAATGAATAGAAGAGCTGTCAAATGACGAAGCTAATAGGAAAGGAATTGTCTACGAATTTAGCGCATGGGGTTATTCGAATCTAGTAAACAGCCGTAACCTGAGGTAAGAGAGGCCGGTACAGGTGGAGAAGAAGATCCCTAAACTAAGGTTGGACGAAGATTTCCTTTCATGTTCGAGAAGACAGTTTCCGTAAGAATGGTGGAATATTCATTGTAACATTTAGTGAAATTGTGAAGTGAGAAATGTATTCATATTGTGACAGTATTATTATGCAACACAGGTCAAAGTACTATTGTATTGCTAGGAAATAAATTTATTGAGAGGAGTTTGAATTTTTTTTTGTTGCTCTAATATATATTTTTATGTCGATGTACGGAAATTCGTTTCTTTAGATACATCAAACCGATTTGAATTGTTCGATAAAAAACAAGTTAATTAGTACACAATAACGGTACGCCGCGATATCTGAAGCGTTTACTATGATCCTAAAATTAGAAATCGCTCCCAATAAAATGTTCTGTTCACACATTTATTCCTCATACTTGCCAACTAATGGAAATATGAAGAACTATTTCCTAACAAGTTCAAAATAGAATCAACTGTTCCAGAAGACTGTCCAAGCATATTATCCCGCATAGGTTTTCACTTGTATATTCTTCCAGAACATTGCTGCGTGCAGACGAGACTCCTTGGGATGTTTACACTTCTAAGCAGCATATATACATAGCTGACAGGTTCCTAGAAAATATGACTTAGTTTAATCTTATTTTAAGATAATATTGTTATATAATAGTAAACGGCATTATTATAGTCTATTCAAGATGTTTATCCTCCTTATTTCTAATGTCTCATTTTGTTCCAGCGCCGCTCACGAAGGCCTTCCAAGCAAGTGGAACAGCAGGAGATCGTCGACGGCCTACCAGTCAAGAGGAGAAGCAAGAGATCGTCGACGGCCTGCCAATCAAGAGGAACAGCAAAAGATCGTCGACGACCTACTAATCAAGAGGAGCAGAAAGAGATCTTCGACGGCTTACTAATCAAGAGGAGCAGCAAGAGATTGTCGACGATCTAACAATCAAGAGAGCAACATGAGATTGTCGACGGCCAACCAATCAAGGGGAGCAGCAGGAGATCGTCGACGGCCTACCAGTCAAGAGGAGAAGCAAGAGATCGTCGACGGCCTGCCAATCAAGAGGAACAGCAAAAGATCGTCGACGACCTACTAATCAAGAGGAGCAGAAAGAGATCTTCGACGGCTTACTAATCAAGAGGAGCAGCAAGAGATTGTCGACGATCTAACAATCAAGAGAGCAACATGAGATTGTCGACGGCCAACCAATCAAGGGGAGCAGCAGGAGATCGTCGACGGCCTACCAGTCAAGAGGAGAAGCAAGAGATCGTCGACGGCCTGCCAATCAAGAGGAACAGCAAAAGATCGTCGACGACCTACTAATCAAGAGGAGCAGAAAGAGATCTTCGACGGCTTACTAATCAAGAGGAGCAGCAAGAGATTGTCGACGATCTAACAATCAAGAGAGCAACATGAGATTGTCGACGGTCAACCAATCAAGGGGAGCAGCAGGAGATCGTCGACGGCTTACCAATTAAGAGGAGCAGTAAGATATCGTCGACGGCCTACTAATTAAAAGGAGCAGCATGATATCGTCGACGGCCTACCAATCAAGGGGAGCAGCAGGAGATCGTCGACGGCCTACCAATTAAGAGGAGCAGCAAGATATCGTTGACAGCCTACCAATTAAGAGGGGCATTAAGATATCGTCGACAACCAACCAATTAAGAGGGGCATTAAGATATCGTCGACAGCCTACCAATTAAGAGGAGCAGCAAGATATCGTCGACAGCCTACCAATTAAGAGGAGCAGCAAGATATCGTCGACAGCCTACCAATTAAGAGGGGCATTAGGATGTCGTCGACAGCGTACCAATTAAGAGGGGCATTAAGATATCGTCGACAGCCTACCAATCAAGGGGAGCAGCAACATATCGTCGACGGCCTACCAATCAAGGGGAGCAGCAGAGATCGTCGACGGCCTACCAATCAAGGGGAGCAGCAGAGATCGTCGACGGCCTACCAATCAAGGGGAGCAGCAGAGATCGTCGACGGCCTACCAATCCAGAGGAGCAGCAAGAGATCGTCTTCTGTCCTTGGCTTGCTATCAGTGCAATAAACAAGGACGAGCTCGGCGGGTCTCATCAACTGAGATTGTGGAACACGACAGTGCCAAGGCTGTATCGCCATCAGGATAACATTGTTCCATTAAGATAACAATCTGTGGCAGAATTGTGCAACAATGACGGCCATGGTTAGATCAAATTATTGATAAACATCACAACTTCCACCATCGCTCCATTAACATCACAACATCCATATTTGATCCAGTGACATTCACATCATAAAAATACCCGGAGAAGGCATCAAAATCAATAATGCGTTTGTCATAAGCTGACTCTTCATTTACTTTATTCTTCAAAATCTTTGCACATTTTTTAAATCACTGCTTTATCGTCTGTAACTGTTTGCCAAGGTCTCACAGACTACCTACATTTATTTTATATATAAACTTCAGAATCTCTGAATCTTCTCCTAAACCAATGCCTTAACGTCTGGAACTGTTTGTCAAGGTCTCACTGAATGGTTTAAACAGCTGCTCAAGAACTGTACAATATAATTGCGACGGTTTGAACCATGCAACCAGGTCTGCTACAACGCCCGTCTTACAGTCAACGCTCTGCCGGATTAAACAGGCCTTCGTTGAACATAGTGGGATCCTGAATAGTCTCACAAGGTAATCCGGAATCTGATGAACCTTATCCGATCTCTCAATATCGCCCACACCTCGTCACCCCATCAACTGCAGTCAGCCCACACCGCGTTTGCCCATCAATCGTAGTCAGCCCACACCGCGGTAGCCCATCAACCGAGGTCAGCCTACACCGCGTCAGCCCATCAACCGAGGTCAGCCCACACTGAGTCAGCCCATCAACCGAGGTCAGCCTACACCGCGTCAGCCCATCAACGAGGTCAGCCCACAGTGAGTCAGCCCATCAACCCGAGGTCAGCCCACACTGTGGTAGCCCATCAACCGAGGTCAGCCCACACTGCGTCAGCTCATCAACCGCAGTCATCTGAAGCTGAAGACGGAAGGGCAATGTGACGCGTCGACTAAAGGGAACCGACTTCTAGCGACTGGCAAGACTTACTTGAATAATTGTTATCATCTGAACGAGAGTTATCTTTATGTAGTCTGTACTTTATGTTAGGTATTCCATAGCTGGTGACAGTCGGTAAACACTATCATATTCTTTATACTCATTGCAAAAATTTAATAATATAAATAAGTGAGTGTTATCCATGTATTGAATTGATTAATTTCAGCCTGTACTTAAAGTAAATTCTTTACAAATCTAAGAGGACTTCATAGTTAAGTCGCGATTTTGAAGGAATTTTTTGATAAACAAATCAGAGGCTCGATACACATCAGTGTTTACTTATGCTTCAATAGCGACATACTCATCAATGCCTAATGTTCCCTCTCCCAAGATACTAATCAATGTTTACATATGCTTCAATTACTACATACTCATCAATGCCTAATGTTCCCTCTCCCTAGATACTAATCAATGCCTACATATGCTTCAATGACTACATACTCATCAATGCCAACACATCCTCCCTCTCCCTTGACACTAATCAATGCCTACATATGCTTCATCGCAACTTCTCACATACAAAACACACGTACGCTATTATCCTTGCAAGTGCGAGGCTGTCGAGTGTGCCTGCACATCCAAGAGGCCAAATAGGTGCGAGGCCATCGAGTGTGCTTGCACATCCAAGAGGCTGAATAGGTGCGAGGCCGTCGAGTGTGCCGGCACATCCAAGAGGCTGAATAGGTGCGAGGCCGTCGAAGGGTGCTTGCACATCCAAGAGGCTGAATAGGTGCGAGGCTGTCGAGTGTGCTTGCACATCCAAGAGGCTAAATAGGTGCCAGGCTTTCGAGTGTGCTTGCCCATCCAAGAGGCTGAATAGGTGCGAGGCTATCGAGTGTGTTTGCCCATCCAAGAGGCTGAATAGGTGCGAGGCTTTCGAGTGTGCTTGCCCATCCAAGAGGCTGAATAGGTGCGAGGCCATCGAATGTGCTTGCCCATCCAAAAGGCTGAATAGGTGCGAGGCCATCGGATGTGCTAGCGCATCCAAAAGGCTGAATAGGTGCGAGGCCATCGAATGTGCTTGCCCATCCAAAAGGCTGAATAGGTGCGAGGCTATCGAGTGTGCTTGCCCATCCAAAAGGCTGAATAGGTGCGAGGCCATCGAATGTGCTTGCCCATCCAAAAGGCTGAATAGGTGCGAGGCCATCGGATGTGCTAGCACATCTAAGACGTTGAAAACACTACTTGTTGTTCTCAGAACTGTCAGCGTATGTTAGGGTGAGTAACAAAATAGACGTTGAAATTGGGGTCTGGGAGAAATCATTGGGAGAAATCAACAGCAGGGCGACAGAATATGCTGACTGGTGCATTGTTGTCACCGCAGTGGTCGGTAACAAGGTATCGTCAAGACTATTTCTCTCCATCCTCTCCACCGAGCGGCCGTCGGCCTTGTTAGAATTGGAAAGTCACTTGCTCATTTCTGCCCATTAGCGGGTGGGAGGTGGCATGTTACCCCGCCCGTGGGTGGGTACCGATTCAGCCAAGCAATTTCCAGTCTGTGGTAAAAATATCATGAATAAAGAAGGTGGGATCTTTCGTACGTTATTTTTTATTTGGCATGAGTCTCCCCTGTGTTAGTTTTCCGTCTGATCTTCCTTGGCTTCCCAAAAATGTAGCGAAGAACTGATTATTAAACTAGAAGTATGATTATTCATACTTCTAGTTTAATAATCGTTCGTACCGAACTCACGTGCGCAGCTCCTCGCACCAAGACGTTCATTAGATCAACTGTGCGCCATGGCCCTGAATGAGGATGCTCCGGAGCAACAAGCTGAGGGTATGATGGACCAGTCGTCGGACGGCGAGCTAAATACAACAGTGGACAGCTGCTCACTCCGTGATGACCTGTCCAACATAACCGTTATGCTCAATAAGTTGAAAACCTACTCTCCTGAGAAGAAGAAGCCTACTAGGTCCGGTAATGGGCAAGTACTACAAATGGATTGGCTCTCAAGGATCATAGAATACCTAGATAATATCCACCAGCTTGATACTAAGCTGGTGTCCAAAGTTGATGAACTGGCCGATGAAAATACCCTCCTGAAACGACAAGTCAGTTCCCTAAAGCAACCTCATCCTTCATATGCAGCAGTAGCAGCGTCAAATGTTTTGGCTGGTGTTGTAATCCCCGGCCCCTCCGCAGCAGCAGTGATGCCTGCACCAAAGGAGCTGAAACTGATGACCTCTAAAATCGACCACATGGAACAGGAGTCCCTCACTAATGTGGTAATGTTGCAGGGACCTGCGGTGGAGAAAATTGTGTCTGACATCTGTGATCGACCGCCCGCAAACAGCTCAGTAGACGGCAACCCTAGGCTTTCTAAATCCGCTCAACTGAAGGTATCTTTGGGTGAGGTACTACGTACTGCCTCGGTTCCAGTACATTTGGACAATATTGCAGCTGTGTTCCTACAGGGCCGTGAACGCAAACACCTAATGGTAGTATGCACCTCATAGGAGAGTAAAATTTCTCTGTTGTCATCAATTAGGCATCTCAGACCCGATGATATTTATGCCAATGAATATGTTACCGAACATCGGGCCTCATTACTGTACAAATTACGCACGCTAAAGAGGCAATACTCGGTCATTACGAGTGTTTACAGTCACAACGGTGTTGTTGGGCGCAAGATTAGAGGTTGTGATCGCCCAGTTACTGTGCACGAAGTGACCGATGTAAATATGATTGAACTGAAAATGCTCAACTCAATAACAAGATAAACGTGGTAGCGAATATCCCTTTGAACATCGATATTGTCCTATAATTATTTTTCTATGGCTTTCCTAGATGACTTGAACGTCGACAATTTTTATTTTATTGCACAAGACTGTTCTTACTTTGATGCAAATTCTTATAGATCTGTGTCTGCTGAAGATTCATCATCCATGCAAGTAATTCATTTCAATGTGCGCTCGGTTAACAAAAACTTTGATGAGTTCCAGTTGTTTTTGGCATCGCCTATGACTAAGTTCCATGTAATCATTTTGTCGGAGACTTGGCTGGATGATGCCGCTCACTGGGTTCATTTGCCGGGGTATAAAGCCTATCACACTGTACGTAGCATGAGATTAAACAGGCCATGCAAATGATCTCGCCGAAAGAAGCCTACGCAAATGCTTTCAGTAATATTGGTTGTTGAAGAATACGTGGATCTGCTGTACTGGGCTACTTGCCATTTTGAGTTTGTTCCATCACGTGAGGTAACACAATGTGTTCCATTAGCATCAAAAAATGATAACCTTCTGAAATGATTTTAGAACTCTCAAAGAAGTGTTGAGGAGGATCAAGTCTGTCATTTGATAGACGCTGAATAGTGTAGAAGTGTTGGGGAGGATTAAGTCTGTCAGTTGATAGACGCTGAATAGTGTATAAGTGTTGGGGAGGATCAAGTCTGTCATTTGATAGACGGTGAATAATTTAGAAGTGTTGGGGAGGATCAAGTCTGTCATGTGATAGACGCTGAATAGTGTAGAAGTGTTGGGGAGGACCAACTCTGTCATTTGATAGACGCTGAATAGTGTTTGAGACATGAGCTGCCCACGCTCCAGATGTCTCGATGGCCAACGGTCCACTCCGTTTGGTTGGTTGGGGCTGCTGTTTCCCCAAGAAAGCAATACTTGAGTGTTGATAGAAGACAATGTGAGTGGGGAGCTTGTAGATTCATTCAGAGAGAACAACATTGTCGAAGAGAGGGTATACTGTGACAGTTTAATTTGAAACTTGATCCGACAGTAGACAAAGCGCGGCGGCTGCAGCAGTATATCACATTCCTGCCGCCGGAGACATCTGGATTTTCTATTCATGCATGAAAAGAGGTCTCTGTTTTTTTTCGAATTTTCGGATGCATACTCGTTTCCTTTATCAATTTCAAATTCAATGATTGACTAACTCATGCATTCTGCAGAAACATCTGCTAATCCATTTCAGCACTCATTGAATGAATTAATATGTATTTTTTTCTGATTTTGTTACATACACAACTTCGCACGACACAAGTTTGCGCTGTGTGCACAATGGCCTCGTAGTTTAACATAAAAACATTGTTAACCACGTCATGGACTTTAATGGGCAATTGAAGTGAAATTCTCAATCATCTGTTTTCTTTTCTGCTTACTGGTAATACAATCCTGAAACGGAGGTAATTCTACCTCGAGATATGAGTTCCCTTTCTACAGAAAGAGTGACCTCCTGCAACCAAACATTCTTCGTATGTCCACAGGACGTATATTCCTTTCAAAATTGGTTAGTTAATAAATTGATTGCTTACATAAATAACCTATGTTGCTGTGGGCCAAATACTTTTAATCTCTGATCGGTATTTTAAGCGTTGAGGAACATTATACGAGTGTCGACTTATGACGTCATTGCATACATGAAGCTCCATACATTTTTTGTTTTGAAATAAACAAAATCTGGATGCAGTATTGAATAATTTATAATTTTTTATACGTATCACAAATTATTACAGTAAACTTTGGAAGTCTGCAAAACCGATTTCATTTCACTCCCAAAATTTTGACATTGTCTAAATTGTTTACTGTAGACAGTCCCATTTATTCTTATTTTAGTAAAAGAAAACAATAAATTGTACACCATTTTTGTGCACCGTACATTAATTCTCTTATGTCAGGTTCAATTGAAATTTCCATATCAGTGTACGAAATATAACTTATCTACGATGCATAATAGGTAAACAAGTTGACCTTGATGGAATTGAACTCCAATGGGCGTGTGTTATCCTGTTCAAAAATTATTTGTATAGGTTGCTTTTAACATATTTTCTCTGCTGAGCAAGCCTAATTAAATTACTTATAGAAAAATGCAAAATAATCCTGAAACCATTGATAAAGTCACAGCCGTTGGAAGAGTAACATATGCATATTTTCATATTTCATCAAGAAATGAGGAGTTTACATCAGATCGTTCTTTTGTGAGCATCAATACCGGCAATTTGAAACAAGGTTCAATTATACTGCACTACGCGGTTTGTGGCTTGGTTGACTCACAATACAGAGACTGGGAGGCTCAGGGCGGTTTTGGCTTGGTTCACTCACAATAAAGAGACTGGGAGGCTCAGGCGGCTTGTGGCTTGGTTGACTCACAATACTGAGACTGGGAGGCTCAGGGTGGTTTGTGGCTTGGTTGACTCACAATACAGGGACTGGGAGGCTCAGGGTGGTTTGTGGCTTGGTTGACTCACAATATAGAGACTGGGAGGCTCAGGGCGGTTTGCGGCTTGGTGAACTCACAAAACAGAGACTGGGAGGCTCATTCATCAATAATCGAATAAACGCACGGCAGCACATTTGTGAGCTACATTAAAATGCAGCAATCATTTGTGAGCAATATTAAAATGCAGCAATCATTTGTGAGCTACATTAAAATGCAGCAATCATTTGTGAGCTACATTAAAATGCAGCAATCATTTGTGAGCTACAGTAGAATGCAGAAATCATTTGTGAGCTACATTAAAATGCAGCAATCTTTTGTGAGCTACATTCAAATACAGCAATCATTTGTGAGCTACATTAAAATGCAGCAATCATTTGTGAGCTACATTAAAACGCAGCAATCATTTGTGAGCTACATTAAAATGCAGCAATCATTTCTGAGCTACAGTAAAATGCAGCAATCATTTGTGAGCTACATTAAAATGCAGCAATCATTTGTGAGCTACATTAAAATGCAACAATAATTTGTGAGTTACATTAAAAGGCAACAATGCAGCCAAACCAAGTAACTCGGCCAAGCCTACGTATTATTTGACACTTCATTCCCTTCTGAAGCTATCAATCAAGTAAATCAACGAGTTTAATAGCCTATAAGAACTGGTCCATAAATTATATGTTTATTTGCCATTACGTGCAGTTGTCCAAACTCATACATAATACGAAACAGCATAATGGAAAGATTGTTGCATCAATTTCGTTCGTCGATCAACTATGTAAATGTTTCGTTTCTATCATCATTTTATAAACATGGTAAGCCTTGTCATACACGAAGAGTCGTCCGCCATCATCTGCTGCATTAGTTCTCTGGAAGGTTGATTTTTGTCCCACACTTCAGGCAATATTCGAGCAACATTCGAGATATCCCACCATCACACGCGTAATATTCGAGATATCTCACCATCACACGCGTAATATTCGAGATATCTCACCATCACACGCGTAATATTCGAGGTATCTCCCCATCACACGCGTAATATTCGAGGTATCTCCCCATCACACGCGTAATATGCGAGGTATCTTCTCATCACACGCGTTATATTCAAGGGATTTCCCCATCACATGCGTAATATTCGAGGTATCTCACCATCACACGCGTAATATTCGAGGTATCTCACCATCACACGCGTAATATTCGAGGTATCTCACCATCACACGCGTAATATTCGAGGTATCTCACCATCACACGCGTACTATTCGAGGTATCTCACCATCACACGCGTAATATTCGAGGTATCTCACCATCACACGCGTAATATTCGAGGTATCTCCCCATCACACGCGTGCACTGCTGGCACAGGAACCGTTGCTCCGGTCAACATGCCCAACCGATGTTAGGTGAGCGAAAATAATGATGGAAAACTTCTTGAATTCCCTGGACTGTTTTAAATGACACAAAACCAATCGCAGTGGTGAGCGACAAACGGGGCAGCGCATATCTTTTTAATTCATATTTTCACGCAAATAAGTGCTTCTCTTTGCCCTTTCTGTATTGTTTAAGGCTCGTTAAAATACTCAACATGACACCGTGCATTGACTCAATCGATCTAACTCTTCAATAAGTAGCAATGCACTCGCGCTCTAGTGCTACCACAGCCGCCCGTCCTAATTGACTTATACTCTGGCCGATGATGTTAGGGACATTTGCTCAGCTCTCTAACGCCTGCTGTGCAGATAGCAGAAGACCGATTATTAATGAGACGAAATGTTGCCATTGTTCGTCAATATCGACCAAATTAGTGTCGGTTGGCGGGATATTCGTTTTGAGTTTTGGATCTGGAAGTCCATTTCTAAATCAGTTACCCATTTGGTCATTAAACCAACGCGCAGTAATGTAATATTCACTACACTCTTGAATAGTTGCTATTTAACAACATACTCGGGAAGAAAATTCCAACCAGGACGGAAATACAATATATCTTTCGCAAAT
>SDVV010036712.1:0-10921 GCA_016164225.1 Gammarus roeselii
ATATAACATGAAGTGGAAATGTTCGGTTGACCTGCCTCGTTTATTGCAACTCACAAACTTGGAGGTGTCATTGCATTACACAGAATTGAGTGCTCAAATGAGTCATCTATCGTTCAAGACTAAGTCTGGTTTTGTGATTTAACGGGAACAGGATGAATTGAGGATATCGGTTTAAAAATTGTATTAGGTTTGTTATTCAAAATCCATTAGAGCAACATACTCACAAAATTTCATTGGTGTGAATATTCTTTCAGACAAAATTTAAGTAAGTTCCTGCGCTTTCATAGTAGATTTCGCCTCACTAGGAGTTTCATCAAACTTCATCTCTCGTGCTAAACTCACGCACGGCCTAGTTTGTGCGGTGTGAGCTCAATCATATTGTTGAACCAATTAACTTTATTCAACACAATCGGCTGACATCCACCATCGCCATCTTCAAACCTCGGATTTCGTCTGGAACTGTCAACCGCAATCATAGCCACTCCCTTGACTCCTCCTCCCCTGCCTTCAACCTCCCCATCTCCTGCTAAGACCAACGAAGCCTGAACGTCCAGTCTTAGTCCAGTCGTTAATTAGGGATAAAACTCCCCGGCAACTAATGTATTCTCGGCCCGCCATTAGATAAGCCCTGTGATGCCGAAACCGCCTCAAATTCCTTCACTTATCGAGTGTAAAGTGTTTTTTACTCATTTGTTTGGAGATAGATGAGGCTGGGCCAATTCTCTATAAGGCATAACGACTTTTTCGTTTATTTGTTATATAGATTTTTTAGAAACGGTAAAGATAATTACGATGCAAGTTTAAATGTTCTTTGCGTGTCAGATAAATGAGTTGTTGGTGATAAATCGAGTCAATGGCGTTAGACGTGTGCTAGAATGAGACTCAAAAGACAATATCAGCTTGAATGCATTTATGAAAATTCCGATATACAATTCAAATACATTTGGTATTAACAAGACATGCGTAAAAAAAGAGGCTTGCTTTTCGAGTGTCGTGTTTTCTCAATAGAAACACGGGTGTAAATTCGATAAGCATACCCCGTGCATGAGTTCCATTTCTCATAAATTTCTTGTGATAGCATCATAATGGTAACTCTGTGCCAGCATTTCATGCCTTACCCGCAGTACGGTTCAGAGACAAAGACCCAAGGAAAAGTGAACAAGAAAAGAAACCCCGAGGCTGATAAATCACTAAAATTCTCTTAACTCTCTTGCGAGACCGGAATATATGTTCGAGGCAATTAATTTGCGAGTGATCGATGCTTGAGACTTTTTCGGCACAGATTCGAAAGTAGCTACCACGATGGAGTATCTCAGTCGTGGACCGGGAGACGAGGCTGGGCGGAAAAGTATCGGATCGGAACTGCACATCTGCTTCACCAAGCTGGGGGTTATTGACGTGGTAGGAAAAAGAGGGCCAATTCTGATCCGGCGTACTGTTACCTTTTCGTTGCCTTCGACATGAACTGCTTTGCCAACACATGGTTAGTGGCGGAGTACTATGACTTTGTCGATCCTGGCTCGACACTCATCATCTATTGCTTGTCAGCTACGAGATCAGTCTCCCCGGCACTATGCTAGTGGCGAAGTTGCGACACTGGGCCAGTTTTGGCCCTTCACGCGCGCTCTGTGTGGTACCCAACAGTGATCCAGCAATTTAAGTTGCCGTGAAGACTGAAATCCGTCCCGGGAGGAAGACAAAAGCGGTTGAGTGATGTATGGAGCCTTCGATTTGTTACCGTCTGGAGCTTGCTGGGATATACGAGATGCGTACAAAGCCCAAACACAGTCGATAGGATGCATTGATAAATGGCCTGTCAATATCTGTAGATACTTTTGGTTAAAAACACTAACCTTTCTAGCATGTAAAATATATGCGAATGGTGTTAGTGATCTAGCTCGTTGGCGATAATATAAGACCACACCGCTTACGTATCGTTTCGGTGGGAAATTTCTGTTTCTAAGATATACTTGAACTCGGCTTTGGTGAAGTGGATAGCGTGCCCATCTGCAGGGTCGAGTCTCAGGTGTGACAGGTTGAGGTTGCGTGTTCAGGTCAGGGCAACTCACCGCGGCTTTGTAGACATATTCCCCATGCCATCCTCTAGCGTATAGGTGGACGTTACTATTCGTTACAGTTGTCGAGTAAACAAACCTTACCTGTTAAAAGCAACTTTTTATGACAATTTTTGTTATTTTCTCCGAACGAAATCTTTTATAATTTTCAAATATTTGCTCTCGAAATTGCGCCTCTCCTATAGATTCCCTATGACCGAAATGGCGGTAAAGAAGAACAATCACTTTTGGTCACTGTAGAGCTCCGCGACAACTCCCTAAAACTCGATTACGATGAATAGGCGATGTGCGTTTTTGGAACGTTCAAATCTGGAATATATTGCCGAGTTAATAAGTGCATATTATTTATTTATAGAGCCCAAAATGTATTTTGTTGTAGGGTCCTTACTGGCTCCATTGGACAATCATGAGTATCGCTCATGACCGAAGTAGAGGTTTGAGATGAACATGTCAACGACTACCGTCCATATTGGTTCATGCATTATCAACCTGACCGCTGAGTAACGCATTACTTTTTCGGCGATTAATTTTGATAAATCTGATATAGAACAAGTAAACTAACGTATGTGATAGTGAACGGGACCCTCGTAGAACGGTAGTATACACTATCCCTTCAAGGTAAGTATCTTCTTATTTGTCAAATTATTTGACACATTACTTCACAATTCAATGGCTTGCAGGTAGATATTGTTTTCTCTTAAATCAAGATTGAGTACTATTTTATGTGCAGTGCTTTTACCTTTTTGAGCTTTTAGCATTCATGCAAATCTTAAAATAAATATTTGTTCAGGTAAAATCCCGTATGCAACGTATTCCCTGTCTTCCCACTTTCTCATATTTCGAGCAATAATTTGAATCATTTTTTGACATTATCATAACACTCTTTTAAAACTCATTGGCTTGCTTTATGATGGTAATAAAAGTTTATTTGAAGTTAATCACTCGTGTGAGGTTCATTATAATTGCAATCCGAAGTTTTATTCTTAGATGCTCATAAGTGCAAAGGAGAAAATTGGTACGTTACCATGTAAAAGGCTACATGTGAGTTCACTTTTGAGTTGCGGACTCTTGCAAGAGTACTGCACGAAGCTGCAGGACGCATTATGACATACAATACCTGTTTACATATATATTGTTCTGCGCATCAATTATCACAGTATCCCGGATACAGTGTTGCGTTATTTCGTAACACGGTATCTCGGATACTGTGCTGTGTATCACGTATTAGACGGATACAGTGCTGCGTATCTCGTATCACAGTATATCGGTTACACTGCTGCGTATCTCGTGTCACAGTATCCTGGACACAGTTCTGCGTATCCCGTACCACGGTACCTCGGATACAATGCTGCGTATCTCGTGTCAGAGAATCTCGGATACGGGGTTGCGTATTCGTATCACCGTGTCTCGAGTACAGTGCTGCGTATTTAGTACCACAGTTTCTCGGACACAGTGCTGCGGATCTCATATCACGGTATCTCGGGCACAGTGCATAGTATCTCGTGTCACGGTAACTCGGAAGCAGTGTTGCGTTGTTTGTATCACGGTATATCGGATGCAGTGTTATGTATCTCGTATCACGGGATCTCTGATACAGAGCTGCATCACTCGAATCACAGTATCTCGGATACATTGCTGCGTATCTCGTTTCACAGTATATCGGACACAGGTCTTTGTATCTCGTATCACAGTATCTCGGATACAGTGCTACGTATCTCGTATCACAGTATATCGGATACAGTGCTATGTATCTCGTATCACAGTATCTATGGAAAGAAAGCACCCATAGCTTATAGTTAATCAATCCTGACCAGCGAACATATGTGATTTTAAGGTGAGGTTGCTTGAACCAATGCCCCGTAGAGAGGAGTCTGAAGCGCGATACAGGTGACTTCCATCTACCCAAATAAAGCAGAGCGATCATCCAATCAGGATTGCTTCCTGCACTGTCAATCAGACTAGGCTACCTCTCCGTGTTGTTTGCATTGACCGTACGAGTGCTTTAAGAAATCCTGGTTAATTCACGTTTCTGAAACAACTGCAGGTACAAGAACGCTTTCGTATGAGTAGAGCGCCAGTTTAAACCAGAATATTGAAATCAACTGAAATAAGTACAGCATCGAGCGAAAATTCGTTTATGATTTATAACGAAGTGAAATCTTTTATGTTCATTTTCTGCTCTATATTCGAACTCAACGGAAATATTTGATTACATTTACCCATTCAATAACTATGTCCACACATAGTATTGTAAGAAATCTCTGTATGAAGTTGAATTCCACGCGGGTGAAGTCGAATTTGTTTTTCCGGTTACAGACTAACCATAAACGAATTTTTGCTCCAAACGCTACCTAAACGTTCTCATGCCCTCGGTGAGAAATGCTTGTGGAAGGTCAATGAAGGCAGGTATCAATACATAAAGACTTAACTCCTGTTTGAATAATACTGTTTATGGATAATTTTTGTCCAATTTAGTTCGTGAAACCTGGACCAAGTATTTGATTCGTGTACATTAGCGAAAGAAAATTCGTTTATGATAAAGATTAAGAAAAATCTTCAAAGATCACATTCCGCTCGACATTTGAATTGATTTGAAATTTAATTGATATTATTCATGAAGGAGGGTTGTCCAGCTATAATACCGTAAGAAATTTCCTTATGCAGTTAAATTCAACGTGGAAAAAGTCTAGTTTGTTTTTTCGGTTATAGACTAACCATAGACGAATTTTCTTTTGCTTCTGTACATAGATGCAGTATCATTCATGCCCCCCCTAAAATTTCAAAAACTTCAACAAGAAACAGACCATTAAATCGTCCGGTAATATGTTTCGATGAGTTCTAACGAAAAAAAAACATGAAGCGACCGTTTGAACGGGAGAGGAAAATTTATGACTCCTTCAAAACATCATTTCCCATAAATGCTATTTAAATTGATTATTTTAAAGTCGTATCAACCAAAAGGGTACGAGTTTGGAAATCGTATATATTTCTCCCTCCATAAAAAACAACGTGTGCATCGTCTCACGTTGCAAGTGTCTGAGCCGATTGCATGGAGTGTAGCTTTCTAACGTGGCGCCGTACAACGATGTTCTGCGCACTAAAAACTGTTAATATTGAATGCTATGAAGATAGGCTCCAATATAAGTATGCATCTAACGGGAGTATGATAAATGATCGAAAAGTTGACGATATCAACTGTTATTAAGAATTGTTACCCATTTAATTTTACCTCCCTACATTGTTATAAATACGTTTCATATTCAATACTAACGTGTAGACTATTATTATTATTATTAATTCATTTATTTCCATCATCTGGCAATGGGTTTTCAATTTTTATAAAATAATTTGATTCATAAACATTGAACATGAAACTTCATTATCAACTACGCTATTTGAATTAACGAAACGAGAGTTCAATTTGAATTCATCGCAGCTTATCTCTAGGGGCCGCCGGTTCGGATTACATTGAGCGAAATATTATTTACAACAGCATCCTCGGTGCAAATACAGAAAGTGTCTATTTGACAAACTAATCACGACTAAATAGCGTTGGAAAATTCAATGACCCGCGGGGATGGAAAATAACAAATACATGAGGTGGATACGTAACAAAACAACTAGGTGCGTTAAACATCACGTACATGGGGTGGGAAATCACGCATGCACGGGGTTAGAGTGCCGATAACATGGAGTTGGGACATCGAAATGTGTTAGCATATTGTAATGAGAAGTCTACATTACTGTACGATGACAAAGGTGTGGATGGACGATATTAATTATACACAAAAATTAATACAACATGGGGCTGTGAAATCAAAATGCGCTAACATATTGTAAATGCGGGTCTAAAGTATTGTATCAATAATGAAGGTGTGAATAGGCGACATAAATTATACATAAAAAGTTTTACATAAAATACATACCTAACATTGAACTTACAATATACACACTTCATGACCGCTAGGAAATGATCAGATGATTGACAATCCAAATAATACAATACTGGTGTACTAAAGACGGATGAATATACTCCTTTTATAGGAGACAAAGCAAAATATAAGCTAATGTGAGAATGATTGTATCCTCAAAAATGGTACGGTAATTGTTAGAAATGATTAAATTAATTATATTAAAATAGAGTTCCCCACAGTCAAAGCTGGAAGCTGCCTTTCGTTCCTCGAAAAGACAGAACTCGTGTTTTAATTATACTAGCATGATGGAAATTTTTGAAACATAGAAATAGATCAAATGCTAGTTAACACTAATGGTAATTGACAGAGAGAGTGGTGATCAGTAGCAACGTAGAAAACATAGGTTGATGGTGTCTCAATGTTGAGAGATGTGGTGGTGATGTTTTCGGAAATGCTCAAGAACAGAATGCATTTTCTGGTTACTGGTATTATGCATTTAACTTGTATTTGTAGGCAAAGTTGCGGTTTTGAATTGATCGGTCAACAGATGTTCACTGAGCCTATTCTTGAAAGGACGTGTCCGGTTCAAGATTCTTGAAGCTTGTTGGGAGGTTGTTCCAGGTTTTTGGGCCAGTGATCCAAAAAGCTCTACAGGCAGTTTCTGTTTTCCTGTGTTCAGCGTGCAGAGAATCATTATTTCTTGTGAATCGATTGTTCTTTTCAACTCGAGAATATGTGTACTTTTGGCAGTCGGGTGAATGTTTTCTACAAGATCTTTATGAATTCTGATCGACTCATGGATCACCAGTTTGTTGTCTATATTGAGCTACTGCAATGTTTCGAGGAGAGGACTTACGTGGTCTCGTTTTCTGTGGTTACCATCGCATGATATTTTTGCCGCAAAGTTTATGCAACGTTGCACTTTCTCTCTTTGAGTTTTGGTGCATTTCCCCCAAACTGGAAGACAGTAGTTAATGTGAGAAAATACTAAAGCGGGGACAATCAGTAATCTAGATTTGAAATGCTATTCTTTTTTTTTTGCGGAGCTTAGAAACAAAAGTGTTCCATTCAACTTGGAACACAGAATAATTACGTGGTGTTTGAAGGAAAGATCGGGATCAAACCATACTCCCAGACTACTAAAGTCCCAACATGTGGCAAAGCATCGGATGTTGGAGACATTAGGTCTCATGCTTGTTCACACGTATATGAAATAACAGTCATATTCCTAAGCACGTCCCCACGTATTTAAAATAGCATAACTATTTATATACACGTCTACTAGTGTATGACATGACTGTCATAAGTCCATGACCTTCACTAGACTGGTGTTAAACAGAGTGGCCTTAATCCCGTGCACGTCCACAAATATTTGACATAGCAGTCATAAACCATGACGTCTACAAGACTGGTAGTAAACAGAGTAGTCATAATCCTGTGCCGTCCACGGGTATTTGAAAAAGTCATAATCTAATTCACCTTGACAAATATTTGAAATAAATCATCGTCCCTGCATGAATTCAAGACCCGCCATGTCGATTTTGTAAAGCAACGCACGCCGACATTTTTTTTCTGTGTCAGTGACAAGCAATATACCAACTTGATCAGAAGCAGCAGCACCTGAGTTAGGGAATGCCAATCAGCTGCACCTGAGGGATTGCCAATCAGCTGCATCTGAGTTAGGAATTACCAATCAGCCGCACCTGAGTTAGGGACTGCCAATCAGCTGCACATGAGTTAGGGATTGCCAACCAGCTGCATCTAAGTTAGGGATTGCTAATCAGGAGCACCTGAGGGATTGCCAATCACCTGCACCTGAGGGATTGCCAACCAACTGCACCTGAGTTACGGACTGCCATTCACGAGTAACTCAGCTGCAACTGAGTTACGGACTGACAATCAGCTGCACCTGAGTCAGGGACTGCCAAGCAGCTGCACCTGAGTTAGGGAATTGGCAATCAGCTGCAGCTGAGTTAGGAATTACCAATCAGCTGCACCTGAGTTAGGGACTGCTAAGCAGCTGCAGCTGAGTTAGGGAATTGGCAATCAACTGCATCTGAGTTAGGGACTGACAATCAGCTTTACCTGAGTTCGGAGCTGCCAATCAGCTGCACCTGAGTTAGGGACTGCCATTCGAGGCACTTGGGAGAGTGAGAATCTTTCAGAACACCTGGCAGGGGGTGTGCCAGTCGAGACACTTTGTCATTGAATCGAAACACAAATTATTTCGAGAAATTTTCAAATATTGCATACAAAGGTTGACTATAGTAGCATTACAAAATAATATCCAAGTACATTTTTACGTTGAAAATCCACGAAATATCTAAATTTTGATTCATTCAAGTGAATTAAGATATACTTTTCGCGTTTGTTTCGTTGAGCCTCTGGAACACTAATAAAAAGTATGACGAGCCTATTTTCATTATTGTCTACTACAGATGTGTAACAGTGAGTGGTGTACGCAGTAAGCCAAATAGCTGCTAAACTATTCAACATTCGTAACTATTGATCCTATTTAGGATGATACATTGTTGGTCCGCAGTTTAGCAGATTTTAAAATGTTAAGAATGATCATTGGAGTGTTTTTGTTTGTCAAAATTAAGAACTATCTCGAGAATTGTTATTCCAGACTAATATATTTCTGAACGCATTTCTAACAATAACACCAATGAGCAGCGTTGGACTTGATATTACTCACGTCCTCTTTAGGGAAACTTTGCTATCTAGAAATCCTAATGAAATGAGCAGAGGAGAAAGAATTGCAGTGTTTTGCAGAGCAGCAAAATAATGAGCAGAGAAGAAACAATTGAATAGTTTCGCAGTGCAACAAAGTTAATGAGCAGAGATGAAACAATTGAAGAGCTTCGCAGTGCAGCAAAATTAATGAGCAGATGTACATGTTAGGTTTGGAAGAAGCCTTACTGACCGAACTCAAGAAAGTGCCAAACACAATACATTGTCTGGATGGGAGCTATAAAAATATTGACACAGTCAACAGTGAACTGTGTCCTGAACACGTATGATTCGAACTGTGTCCTGAACACGTATGATTCGAACTGTGTCACTGAACACGCATGATTCGAACTGTGTCACTGAACACGTATGATTCGAACTGTGTCCTGAACACGTATGATTCGAACTGTGTCACTGAACACGTATGATTCGAACTGTCACTGAACACGTATGATTCGAACTGTGTCCTGAACACGTATGATTCGAACTGTGTCACTGAACACGTATGATTCGAACTGTGTCCTGAACACGTATGATTCGAACTGTGTCCTGAACACGTGTGATTCGAACTGTGTCCTGAACACGTATGATTCGAACTGTGTCCTGAACACGTATGATTCGAACTGTGTCCTGAACACGTATGATTCGAAATGTGTCCTGAACAAGTATGATTCGAATGGATGTAATTGCAGCCTTCCTATAGACGTCATTACATGGAATCAAGATCATATTAAATGTCAATTGAACCCTTTCTAACAAGTACTCATCAACGCTTTGTACAGGAAATTACTGCTCTTACAAAGATCTATTCAAAATTCTCTTTCATACTCAGCAAATGGAATTTACAAGAAAATGTTCGATTGAATACTGAATGGATGTGACCTTATCTATTTCATTACGCCGCTCCAACTGATGCAAACATTTACTCTGTATGTTAGTTTTGCAAATCCAGGCACCAATATCAAAATTAATATATAAATGATATTAAAGTTTGCATTATATGAGCAACAGTCTTTTAAAATGACCTAAATATTGTATTAACCTGACTTTAACAAATAGTATTGGAGGCTCTAGTAATTTAACTCGCAGTTAAACATGTCGGTATCCAAAATCTTTCTATGAGACTGCAGTCTTTTGGATAATACGTCACCTTCACTCCGAGTATCATGATATAAAATGAATTTTTAATTCAGAAATCCACATCGTTGCAGTTCAATGAAGCGTCTTGTGCTTTGAAAACAAGCATTGTGACTCCCCGAAAATGTTTGGTATCAAGCAAGCCCACGGATTCACATTGCTTATTATGCTACAAGGCTCTTTTAAACACCCACGCTCGCAGTCTCAGTTGACGACGCTTAACCTAGACTCCCCGGAGCTTATCCATTGAATCCGGCACCTCTAGACTATTCACAGTTTGGGCCGAAATACAATGATGGGTATGGAAGTTACCTTGTCCAAATTCTGCAGGGATGTTTCGTACAAAATACTATAAAAATGTACCCAGGGACTGTAGCTTGGCCTTCACTGACTGCACACATTAAATGCTTTAGAGCTCTCTCAGAATTTGTGGTGAAAGTTATGTCTGAATAAGCAAATGTACTGCAATGCTTCTTGGTCATTCCGCCCTCCCATCCTCCCCGCTGACCTCTTCCCTCTTCCCTATCCCATCACCGTCCGTCTCTCCGCGCAATCCCATCACTGAGCCATAAAGAGGGTTCAAGTCGCCTTTCCTATCTCAATAAATAAAAAAAATCTGAATTCTTCTGACCTCTCTTGCTCCATCCATCTTCATACGACTCCGCATCATACCGTTTCATTACCTTTATGACATTATCATTTTTATGTTGCATATCCCCATACGCCCTCTTCTACTCCCTCTTGACTGGGTACTTCAAGAGGCTTCATGTATTGCATTTATCCCGCATCAGTGTTTTTTTTGTGCTAATTGCCGGGTAGGGCCACAAACGTGGGTGCTGCTCCGAGTGATGTATCATCCGTAATGCTTGCAAGCGGTCCGGACAAGCATTGCCTGACACGATACTTTACCACGATACATTAGTGAAATACTTTAGCATAATACACTCCCAGTAAATAGGACAGAGTATTAAGAAATATATCAAGATACATTGTTGTGCCACACATGGGTAGGGTAGGAACGTTTCGTCAAGCGTCGTAACGGGAACAATTTATGGAAAGGCT
>SDVV010036713.1:0-10921 GCA_016164225.1 Gammarus roeselii
TAATGCTGTCACTGTTCTGTCAGCGTAAATAATGTTGTCACTGTTCTGTCAGCGTAAATAATGCTGTCACTGTTCTGTCAGCGTAAATAATGCTGTCACTGTTCTGTCAGCGTAAATAATGCTGTCACTGTTCTGTCAGCGTAAATAATGCTGTCGCTGTTCTGTCAGCGTGAATAATGCTGTCACTGTTCTGTCAGCGTAAATAATGCTGTCACTGTTCTGTCAGCGTAAATAATGCTGTCACTGTTCTGTCAGCGTAAATAATGCTGTCACTGTTCTGTCAGCGTAAATAATGCTGTCACGCACTCCGTAATGATCACACGAGTACCTGCATATATTGATGCTCTTACCGGGACTTAGATAATTGCATGTATAAACACTTAATATCAAATATGCCTCTCGTGTACTTTTATGATACCATGTATTCGCTTGTACATAGAGAAGATTTTTATTGACACAATACAAGGCTAATGTACCAGTTAAATTTCGAGCCTATCGATTATTTAATATATATTTTGCCAATGACTAAATGAATTATATTTTCTGAAAAAGAATGACTTCAGAACGTAAATTCACAAAACTAAAGTTACGGTGGCATTTTCCTGTTGTTTTACAGTTTCACTCAGCACAGTTATGGTTACTCCACTTTGCCTCTCACATTTCTCTCCTCAATTGCTGTTACAGTCCTTTTGCTCAGAGGCTTCTGGTTGGTGTAGTGCGCCATATAACAGTAAACTGCAGACCATCCTTCATTTGGGGTCTGATCGGTGATGGTTACAGTGGGTAAGCGGGGGCGGTGAGAGGTGACGGCCAAGACATGGACACAAAGGAGGAAGGCGTGGGTGACGGGCAGGAAATGGCACAAGATAGGAAAGTGCTGGTGACGGTTTGGGAATAGTCACGATGCAAAAGGCATGAGTACCGGACAAGAAATGGGTACAACGGAGGTAGGCCAGGTGACAGGAAACGAGTACAATGGAGGAAAGCATGAGTGACGGCAGGAAATGGTATCAATGAAGGAATGGGTGGATGACGACCACGAAATGGGATCAATGGAGGACGGCGTGAGTAACGGGTAGGAGGTAATGGGCAAAAAGAAAAACGTGAGTAACGGGGAAAAAATGGCACGTTTGAAGAAGGCGTGAGTGAAGGCCAGGAAATGGGCACAAGGGAGGAAGGCGTGGGTGAAGGGCAGGAAATAGGCACCGTCTTTGCGTCCCGTTTTCGTGACTGGACGCTGACGGATACGGGAATTCTACAAAAGCACGAAACACTGAACGACGAGTGTATCTTTTGAAAGTATGTATCATGTATACA
Source organism: Gammarus roeselii (assembly GCA_016164225.1). Taxonomy (NCBI): domain Eukaryota; kingdom Metazoa; phylum Arthropoda; class Malacostraca; order Amphipoda; family Gammaridae; genus Gammarus; species Gammarus roeselii. The sequence continues at coordinate 1,318 of SDVV010036713.1, forward strand.
CCTAAGTACATGCTGTGCGTGCCGAATTCAGAGTTTTATTTCTCGATGATATTCTAGAGTAACGTCCTTTGACTATGTCAGTAATCAAGACAGAGTCAAAGGATGAAGAGACAATAGTTGACTTGACCTTTAATCAGATTTGCCGCGAGGACGACTGTCCAACAAAAAAAATCATTTGCAATGTTTTGTCTGTATTTAATCCTTTGATCAAAATATATCACCATCATTATTTCGTCATCACCATCGCCATTATCACCATCAATTAGTGATTATCTTAATATTTTTTTAACGTGCATGTTTCCCTCTACGACGAGGTAGAACGGGAAATGCCCGTCCACTACCGCCCCCCGTATCTGAGTACAACACGATGAAGGACTCTTGTCTAGGCCGACCAGCTGGCGATGGTAAGGCGAGCGCCCAATGGGCACGAGGGCAGATAAGAAGATGGAACATTGTGCGGGTGATGGAACATGCGCCGCAAGAACCTGCCCGGGGAGAATTGTAGAGGAGGAGAGAATAGGGTAAGGGTTGGTGGAGGGGAGGGAGGGTTTGGGGTGTCTGATGCAAGCAATTGCCAGGCGCCAGCGGTGCAGTTAGCGAGCCAGCGGTCTCGACTGCTACTGTCGTTGCTGCTGTTGTCGCAGCTGCAGTTGTCACTGCTGCTGTCACTGCCACTGCTGTGTCCGTTGCTGCTGCTGCTGCTGTTGTCACTGCTGCTATTGACGCTGCTGCTCTTACCCTTGCGGCTGCTCTCTCTGATGCTGCTGCTGCTGTCGCTGCTGCTCTTGCTGCGTCATTGCATGCTGTTATCACTGCTGCTGCAGTCACTTCAGCTGCAACCAATGCTGCTCCTGATGTGGCAGCTACTGCTGTGTCGTCGCTGCTGTCACTGTTGTCACTGATGCTGCTGCAGTCGCTTCCGCTGCTGTTGCTGGTGCAGAACAAAGTTGAAACAGAATTTATATTGTTAGAGTGCTGGAGATTGTAACAGTCTTGCATCCTAGTCGTCTCCGTCCTTATGTCGCTTTTGATCCTCCTCACTAAGAGTGTCACAGCCCTTGGTGTTAGTGAGAGGAGATAGGAAAGCAGTATTTTTAATGTTTCCTTCGATCTTCAGTGCGACGCTACTTTTTTTTCCCCGTCGACTTATTTCTTTTTGTGGCAAGTAACAATAAATAAAAATTCAAATTTCTTCCATATCAAGAAAAAAACAATTTGTTAGCATTGTTATGCACGCTCTAAATAAGTATATCATACAATAATTTATATTAATAGAAATCGATTGCAAATATCAATGTATATGAAGTGTTGTCTATTCCATACAAGATAAATATGACACCAGGATATTGTTCATACCTGATAATATAACCTTCAGGTATAATCATTGTACAGAATCTCTACCTTTTGTGAGTTGCACTCTTTGTCGATACGATCGTTTCTCTGTTGGGGTTTGCCTTGCTATGTGACGACCATTGTTGCACTCTTTGTCAATACGATCGTTTCTCTGTTGGGGTTTGCCTTGCTATGTGACGACCATTGTTGCACTCTTTGTCGATACGATCGTTTCTCTGTTGGGGTTTGCCTTGCTATGTGACGACCATTGTTGCACTCTTTGTCGATACGATCGTTTCTCTGTTGGGGTTTGCCTTGCTATGTGACGACCATTGTTGCACTCTTTGTCGATACGATCGTTTCTCTGTTGGGGTTTGCCTTGCTATGTGACGACCATTGTTGCACTCTTTGTCGATACGATCGTTTCTCTGTTGGGGTTTGCCTTGCTATGTGACGACCATTGTTGCACTCTTTGTCGATACGATCGTTTCTCTGTTGGGGTTTGCCTTGCTATGTGACGACCATTGTTGCACTCTTTGTCGATACGATCGTTTCTCTGTTGGGGTTTGCCTTGCTATGTGACGACCATTGTTGCACTCTTTGTCGATACGATCGTTTCTCTGTTGGGGTTGACATGCTATATGACGACCATTGTTGCACTCTTTGTCGATACGATCGTTTCTCTGTTGGGGTTTGCCTTGCTATGTGACGACCATTGTTGCACTCTTTGTCGATACGATCGTTTCTCTGTTGGGGTTGATATGCTTTATGACGACCATTGTTGCACTCTTTGTCGATACGATCCTTTCTCTGTTGGGGTTGGGGATGCTTTCCCTGACCCAAAATTGATGTAGTAGGCTGACTCGCTGTTTCCTTATTACTGCGATCTACCTATAAACGTCGTAGATGATAGGACAACATGGCTCAATTCAATAGCCTTTTCTCTGCTGTGGTCATGAAATCAACCGAATTAGATCCGTGCGAGGGATGACTGGCACGAAACGATTTTCTTTTTGCTAGCTCTCAAAAACAGGAGGGTGGGGAGAAAACAAGCGGTCATGATTCGCGATGTCTTCATAGAATATTCGAGTTGTTTATACCTTAACATTTCGAATAAATCATTTATTTATTTACACGAATAAATTGAACTATGAAAGAAGACGCTTGAACCTGATCGTTTATCACAAAAATCGGAAAACGAATCAGTCAGTAATGGGCAGCAGCTCGACGGGGAGACGGGATGGACTTCAAAGAGCTAATGTGGTTCTTGAGTGTAAATGTCTTCAATAATGTAAACTCTAATGGGGAGGCTATTACTACACTCAGACTACGGTTATCGTACTCTAATGGGGAGGCTATTACAACACTCAGACTGCGGTTATCGTACTCTAATGGGGAGGCTATTACTACACTCAGACTACGGTTATCGTACTCTAATGGAAGGCTATTACTACACTCAGACTACGGTTATCGTTCTCTAATGGGGAGGCTATTACTACACTCGGACTACGGTTATCGTACTCTAATGGAAGGCTATTACTACACTCAGACTACGGTTATCGTTCTCTAATGGGGAGGCTATTACTACACTCGGACTACGGTTATCGTACTCTAATGGAAGGCTATTACTACACTCAGACTACGGTTATCGTTCTCTAATGGGGAGGCTATTACTACACTCGGACTACGGTTATCGTACTCTAATGGAAGGCTATTACTACACTCAGACTACGGTTATCGTTCTCTAATGGGGAGGCTATTACTACACTCGGACTACGGTTATCGTACTTTTGTCCTCTGGAGCACCAAATCAGCTGATGCTCAACTGCCGTCTCCCTTCAGTGACACGAAAGCTGCTAAGCGGTTACACTTGCATCATCAAGAAGCATCCTGTTATTGCCCGACAAGCAATCACGGAAGCTCTCCTAAAGAAAGAACAAGGCTTCGCAATTACCTTGCAAAATAATACCTGTCAGAAAAGGACAGTAAAGTCATTCAATGTGAGTCAGGCAGCTGCCCTGTAGACTATGGCAGTCAGCGGCTGAAAGTTTACAAAGGGGCCCAACCACGGAAATGTTTATATCGTAGAATTTTATGTTCGAATCAAAAATAATCGGCACGCAATACTGACAAAATTGACAATGAATTGTCAAACGTTTTTTGTAAAATCATCTCTTAAGAATGTTTGTGACGTCCCACACTATCTTCCTGTCACAAAAGTCAAGTGGAAATGCAAAGGTCGAAACATTCTTCAAATGTTGAAGCAGCGATATGATAAAGACGATACAACTATTACGTTGCAGTGGACCTCTTCAAATGTTGAAGCAGCGATAATATAGAGACGATACAACTATTACGTTGCTGTGGACCTCTTCAAATGTTGAAGCAGCGATATGATAGATACGATACAACTGTTACGTTGCTGTGGACCTCTTCAAATGTTGAAGCAGCGATATGATGGAGACGATACAACTGTTACGTTGCTGTGGACCTCTTCAGATGTTGAAGCAGCGATATGATAGAGACGATACAACTGTTACGTTGCTGTGGACCTCTTCAAATGTTGAAGCAGCGATATGATAGAGACGATACAACTGTTACGTTGCTGTGGACCTCTTCAAATGTTGAAGCAGCGATATGATAGAGACGATACAACTGTTACGTTGCTGTGGACCTCTTCAAATGTTGAAGCAGCGATATGATAGAGACGATACAACTGTTACGTTGTTGTGGACCTCTTCAAATGTTGAAGCAGCGATATGATAGAGACGATACAGCTGTTACGTTGTTGTGGACCTCCTCAAATGTTGAAGCAGCGATATGATAGAGACGATACAACTGTTACGTTGTTGTGAACCTCTAATGTATTATTCAGATACGATGCAGAGTATTTTCTGCTTGATAGGCTTGATCGGCTTGATTGACTTGATATGATCCGGAACACATTCATCAGAGCGTCAAGATGTCGCTGAGATATTGACATCCTTTAGCAAATCTAATGGTTCGCTAGAAAAAATGTATAACACATTCATGTCACGTAAATACACATTATCTTGCTAGATACTCTTATGTTCATCGAAACCTGCTGGAATATCAGTGCGTTTGCTACCAGCACTAAATTCGTAGCTGTCAAGATGCGGGGAGTTAGTGAAACATACACGTCGATGTCCGTAGATTTGTGGACACATAGTAAATATAAAATAGAGACTACTTTATTTAGATTACAACACGGCTTTGAATGATTTGAATTTATGTTTTAGTTTTATACATAAAGCAAAATTTATCAAACTCATACATAGCTATACACTTAGTATTGATGTCGACGGGAGATGTTTAAGGTGCCACATCATTGCTGGATGGAGTGATACATGAGTTAAGATAACTGACTCAACGCACAACATCAACATCAAAATGGTTTAAGGTGCCACATCATTGCTGGATGGAGTGATACGTGAGTTAAGATAACTGACTCAACGCACAACATCAACATCAAAATGGTTTAAGGTGCCACATCATTGCTGGATGGAGTGATACATGAGTTAAGATAACTGACTCAACGCACAACATCAACATCAAAATGGTTAATGTAAATGAAATGGGTAATCTTTTACCTGTCCTGTTGACCTGTGCACAAGTTTTGATAGGGTGCGTCTTTGAGGAGGTTTAAAATGAAATAAAACAAAATAATAATAACGTTTTCATCATCATTTTCTTAAACAAGAACGTAGGAGGTCTTCATAGATTGAATATTGTCTGTATAGAAGGGTAGATGGAAGTGAGGGGTTGGATGGGTGCGTGGAGGGTGGATGGGAGTGAGGGGTTGGAGGGGTGCATGGATGGGAGGGTGGATATGAGGGTAGTTGGGGTGAGGGGCTGAATGGGTGCGTGGAGGGGAGGGTGGATATGAAGGTGTACGGAAGTGAAGGGTTGAATGGGTGTGTGGATGGGAGGGTAGATAGGAGTGAGGGGTTGGACGGGTGCGTGGATGGGAGGGTGGATAGAAAAGTGGATGGTAGGGTGAATCAGCGGTCCGTGAGGTGGTTCACGCGGCAAGCCCAATCCTCATTTGTAGTCGTATGGGCTGAGAAGTTTACCAGAAGTGGGTTAAGTATTATCAGTTGTGGTATGTATTCCATAGAATGGAAAATGAGTTACCTCATTTTACAGTTCAACAAACCATCCGTCATGACAAAACGACGAAAAGAGAGAGGACGATTTGATTGCTTTGACGACTAATTAGTATTGGGCTTGTCGTATGAACTAGCTCACATTAATCCCCCTTGTCCTTTCCTTCTCATTCACCCTACAATCCGCCCTCCCATCCACCATCCCATTCATTCACCCCTTCATCTTCCTATCCCCCTTTCCATCCGCCCCCCCCCCCCCTGGATGAGGGAGGGGGGGGGGCATCCACCCCCCCATCTAACCTCCCATCCATCCCCTCTTCCACCCATCCTCCCATCCACCCTTCCTGCCACCCTTCCAGCCACCCTTCCATTCACTCTCCCATCCACCCTCCTATCCATCCTCTCATCCACATTCCCATCCACCATCCCATTCATCCTCCCCTTGACCCTCCTACCCATCCTCCCATCCACCTTCCCATCCATTATCCCATTCCTCCTCCCCTTCATCCTCCTATCCACCCTTCCATCAACCCTCCGATCCACCCTCCCATCCACCCTCCCATCCACTCTTAAATCCACCCTCCCATCCACCCTCCCATCTACCCTCTCATCCGCTCTCCCATCCCCCCTCCCATCCACCCTTACATCCACCCTCCCATTCACCAGCCCATCCACCCTCCCATTCATCCTACAAGCCACCCTGCCATCCACCATCCCTTCCATTCCCATCTATTCACCCATCCAACACCTCACTTCCATGTATCCTCCTTTCACCCCCTCACAAGCCCACCCATCGGCGACCCCATCCGCTGTTCTTTCCATCCTCGGTCCAGCCGTCCACCCACTCATCCAACCACTCACTCCCATCCGCCCTCCTATCCAACTTGGTATTTACCAACCTATCCAACCTCACACACCCATCGAATATCCCACCCACCCTCCCGTCTAACCTCACTCAATCATACACCCTCTCCTTCACCCTCTCATCTACCTAGTTATCCAACACTATATCCCATCTACCATATCATCTGCCCTTTTAATTCACCTTACCATCTACTCACCCATCCAACCCTGCACTCATATCTACCCTCCTATCCACTTTCCTAACCTGCCATTCACCGCCTTGCCCCGATCTGCCTGACCTCCCGTACACCCGCCCATACACCCTAAAATCCGTTCTCCAACCATCCCCTCTCATCCACCCATCCATCTCTTCATTCCCATCCAAACCACCATTTAACCACCCATACAACCCCTCACACCCACCCACTCTTCTATCCGTCCGCGTATCATCCTTCCCATCCACACTCTAATTTACCCTTCCTTCTACCAACCCATCCAACACTCACTCTTCCACCCCTCAAATCCGCTCCATCATCCATCCCCCTATCCTAATTTTATCCACCCTCCCTTCTACCCTCACATCCACCCTCATATCTACAGTTCCATCTACCCTCCCATCTACCCTCTCATCCACCAACACATCCGCTCTCATCAGCCATACGATCCCCCGTCCCATCTACCCGTCCATCCTTCTCTTCACTCATATCTACGTTCCCACCATTCCAGTCACCCATACATCCAAGCCCTTACTCCAACTGCCTTCCAAATCGCCCTCTTGTCCACCCTCCTATCAACTCACTCATCCACCCCCTCACTCCCATCGACTCTCATTTCACTCTCTTAGTCAACTTGCCATCTACCAACCCACCCCAGTTCTTCACCCATCCGCCCTCCTTTTCACATTCTCATTCACCGACCCATCCAACCTCTCTCTTCCATCTGCCCTCTCATCCACATACCCATTCAACCACTCCCTCCGTCCGTCCTCCCGTCCCCTCTCCCATCCACCAACACATTTAGCCCCTCACTCCTATCCACCCTCCCATCCACTCTCTCATCTTCCCTCTCACCCACCCTCACCCAGCCCCTCGAACACATCGACCTACCCATCCACCCTACTATCCACCTTCCCATCCCTCCACCCATCCAGCTCCTCACCATTTCCACCCTCCCGCCCATATCCGCCTACGTGTCCCGCCATGCAAACTCTATCCCTCCCTCCCACGACGAAGGCGTCTAACCACCATCAGACCTGACGGCCTCTGTTCCTCCCTCCAACGGCGGAGGCGTCTAACCACCATCAGACCCGATGGCCTCTGTCCCTCCCTCGCACGGCGGAGGCGTCTAACCGCTATCAGACCCGACGGCCTCTGTCCCTCCCTCGCACGGCGGAGGCGTCTAACCGCCATCAGACCCGACGGCCTCTGTCTCTTCTCGCACGGCGGAGGCGTCTAACCGCTATCAGACCCGACGGCCTCTGTCCCTCCCTCGCACGGCGGAGGCGTCTAACCGCTATCAGACCCGACGGCCACACATCACTGAATGTTTGCGTCGCAACAAACGCCTCTACGACATTCGATCATCTCACAGTCGAACCAAAGCAGTCTTCGTTCCGTTGCCTTTTATACCGCCGAAGCAATTCTGGTTAAATAACGATCGGTTGACTTGCTCATGGAAGCCATGGAGATCTCTCTCTTATTTTCGTTCAGAATTGTGAGATGAAATATAGCATCGCTGGTTTTATGCTTTTTATTGCCAAGGAATGGACGTCGGCCCGCCTTTATGACGTGGCATTATAGAATTCCCCGTCTCGGGTTAGTCGAGAGACGGGGCAGGGTGAGGAGATGGGACCGAGACGTCGTCCATTTCACTTAGAGGTCTTTTCTCTTAACGTATTGCAGGAGTTTCGTCAGTGTTTATATCAGGGTGCATGGAAACAGTTCTCGCTACCGAGTAGAGGGAATGTACGCTCGTCGCCATCATTTGCTTGATCTCGCATTAGCCGTGTACAGCGGGAACGCTGTTGTCGATTTTTATTACACGTATTCTAGTTCAGGATCTTGTCAATGATATGAGTTTATCTAATCTACCAAATGACCTTAATGCAAAGAGGCCCATCAATACTAACTATGTATCACACAGGTGATTGGCTGAGTCGAACAGTTGTCGAGAGAAAACTTCATATAAGTATACCTATGACATGACCGGTTACGTCATTCCCATTACAACATCTCTAAATATTATTAGTCACCATTTATTCGTGATATAGCAAAATATCCCATCGTGCTTTAGAACATTTCTCAAATGATATGAAAAAGTATTTCTCATAAAAAAAAGTTACTGCGGAGAATAAGTGTCAGTGGATAAGTTATTATCATTATCATAAAAAAAAACTGAGAAGGGCACCATGTGAGAATAGCATGCTCTAAAAAGTCAACAAACATCTGGTCCAATACCATCCAACGAGCAGGAAGTTAAGGAATGAGAAGATAGATCGAATCCAGAAGATGGAGAAGATATAGGAAAAGAAAAAACGATCGCCTCAAAATTATATGGAGCTGTTTCCACTATTTCCGAATAAAGAGCCACCAAGCGACATCCACAGGGCAAGAATGGACGGGACATAACAAAGCTAGTATTCTGGACAGGGACAAGTCTTCCACGAAGCAGGTGTTTTTACCCATCTTTTATCGATTCCTGGAGACGATATTTATAATTGGTGCAACACTACTTCTCTATTCAGAGGCATTTAGACTATGACATACAATATCGGTTGAGGCTCGCAACGCAATACACTGAGGCTCGTCATACACTGTACGTCGCATCGCAATACACTGAAACTCGTTATACACTGAACGTTGCATCGCACTACACTGAGGCTCGCTATACACTGCACGTCGCATCACACTACACTGAGGCTCGCTATACAGTGTATCGCATCGCACTGCTCTGAGGCTCGCTATACATTGTACGTCGCATCGCACTACACTGAGGCTCGCTATACACTGTATGTCGCTTCGCGCTACTCTGAGGCTCGCTATACACTGTATGTCGCATCGCACTACACTGAGGATATCTATACACTGTACGTCGCATCGCACTACACTGAGGATATCTATACACTACGTCGCATTGCACTACCCTGAGGATATCAATACACTACGTCACATCGCACTACCCTGAGGATATCAATACACTACGTCGCATCGCACTACCCTGAGGATATCAATACACTACGTCACATCGCACTACCCTGAGGATATCAATACACTACGTCACATCGCACTACCCTGAGGATATCA
>SDVV010036714.1:0-10921 GCA_016164225.1 Gammarus roeselii
GGGCAGCGGCAGCGCGCGTGTCCCGCAAATGACAAGCACGACAGAACTGGGCAGCGGCAGCGCGCGTGTCCCGCAAATGACAAGCACGACAGAACTGGACAGCGGCAGCGCGCGTGTCCCGCAAATGACAAGCAGTACGGAACTGGGCAGCGGCAGCGCGCGTGTCCCGCAAATGACAAGCAGGACAGAACTGGGCAGCGGCAGCGACTTTCCTTAGTGATCTACGTTTGGGGATTTTATTGCATTTGTCAGAGGAGCAATAAATGGCATATTTAAGAGAGACAACGTACGCTCGTTCATGATACTGGGGAACTCAGTCGCGAGGCATACGAGCGACGTGCTGCAATATTTATTTGTCGAAGTGAAAGTACTTCTAGTTAAGATTTCGGGTTTCAATGCTAGTACTGCACCAAAGACATACATGATTTTTGATTTATTTGAAAGAGCAAACGTCTTGTTTAGGTCAAGAGTTATCTACATGGGATATCACGGGTTTATTTGTTTCCCTCCTAGTTTTCCTTTTCTGCCACCGCACTTCCAGCTCCTGATGGGAAAACCTCGTCCTACAGGCTCATTGGAAGTTATTGCTATTAACAATGAAACCAGACTATTACGGATCTTTCTACCGAACGTTTCGGTCAATCTCTTTCCGAATAACCGTAGCAAGAATTTACATTTTCTTCCAAGAAGACCAATTGAAACTTCCAGTTTTCCCAACTTTTCGTAACAGTCATTTTGTTTGCCAAATCACTTGGGGAACAATACTTGAAACTCAGCCATTGAAAAATGTGCAGACTTTTTCACAGGACCAACGAGGCCGAGCTGTCGGAGGCTGCCGGAACAAAGTTGAAGAAAAGTATGCAAAGCGAGGCGGCTGGGCGTTTATGCAAGGAACGGGATGTTTGGGTCCTTAGGCAGAGGCTCTTAAAGTCCCTTCTCTGAGGTTATGCGATCATGCGAGGAACGGGGCGTTTGGGTCCTGAGTTAGAGACTCTTATATCCTGTCCACACGATAATCAAACGTTCGAAGGCATTGAATCTTCGAGCTTGCAGTCAATGCACAAGATTGCGTGTGCATTAAACTTATCGTGGGAAAACTCGTGTTACGGAACAGCTGATCGATGTGAACAAAATCTTATGGGTTGTGCTTTTCGGTACGAGCTTATGCAAATCATTCTCAAAACCTTGCAATACATTTAAAACACAGAACTGATAAATTATAGTGGACCTATCAATCGATAATTAGGCTTGGGACCAACTGTCAACATGCAATACGGCATTATTTGAGCTTCATTTTATACTTGAGGTATTATTTTGCTGCATTTTATGAGAAATGAACTAACCTTACACGGTTTGCAAGGAGATCGTCGGTCAAAAGACTTTTAAGAAACGTCTTGGAAAGCCGTCCATGTGTCGACGCATTGAACGACTATGGCCCGAAGTCTCCTGGTTTGTCGGACGTGTGCATTGGCTTTTAAAGTTAATTCTCTGACGGGGACATATTGGCGGTGGAGTAGAGGTTCTTAAATTTGAAATATCTCCTTTAAGGTGATGCGTCCTTGCGAGAAACGGAGCGCTTGGGTCCTGAAGCAAACGCTTACTAAGCCTCTTCTTTAAGGTGATGCGTCTATGCGAGAAACGGAGCGCTTGGGTCCTGAAGCAAAGGTTTATCAAGCCTCTTCTTTAAGGTGATGTGTCTATGCGAGAAACGGAGTGCTTGGGTCCTGAGGCAAATGCTTATTAAGCCTCTCCTTTAAGGTGATGCGTCCATGCGAGAAACGGAACGCTTGGGTCCTGAGGCAAAGGTTTATTAAGCCTCTTTCATAAGACAATGCCTCCATAAGATAGACGGGGCTTTTGGGCACAGAAGCAGTGGCTTCAAAAGCCTGTTCCCTGTGGCAATGCGTCCATGCAAGGAACGAGGCTTTTGTGTCCGGAGATCAAACGGTCTGGATTACTAGCTGCTGCGAAGTCGCTAACGGTGACGGAGTACTCTTTCACTGCCATCACCTCGCAAGTTGTTAACTGTGATGGCCGCATTCCAAGAGCTACCCAATCTCAGCCTCCAATCTTCGCCCTCAGCCGGCATCAGACTTCGCGTCGTGAAGTGTCCTCGTTTCTTGGAGCAGCAACGAAGGTATGAGTTCTACTTTTTTATTGCCTTCACGAGCAATAATGTTGTTTATGTTTTGAAGATAAAAGGCATATTTCGTTCAACGTATGTTCATATTTTTACCTTCTAAGGCTAAGTCGGAGTTCAGATCGTACATCAATTGAAGGTGAAACTTAATGCGAAATGATGCGCAATTAAATTTTATTCATTGATCTACTCGTCGAACAAGCTGGGAATTCTTTTTATGTCGCCAAGCTGTGTGGTCTGCATCTTTCTGGTTTGCATCTTCCTGCTCGGACCTTTTGTTATAGTCAAGGACACTTCTTATGCCGTCAAGCTGAGTGGGTGGCATCTTCCTGCTCGTACTTTTTGTTATAGTCAAGGACACTTCTTATGCCGTCAAGCTGAGTGGGTGGCATCTTCCTGCTCGGACTTTTTGTCATGCTCAATAATATACGTTCGTGTGGGTACTGCTTCGACAATGCATTACAATCTTATGAGTCCATCTTAAGCAACGCTTATCCATCGCTGTGGATATCATTCCATGTTTAATATCTTCAATGTTACTTAGGGAAACGCCAACTTGACTTTTGATACAGATTTTAGAGAACTATAGTGAACAGCTTTCACACTCGCCTCGCAGAGATTTTTACTGTCATATTTTCGAATAAAATTTGTCTGTGAATCCCGTTTCCACTTTCCACTTGTCACTTTTCTTTTACTTTCCACTTGCTAATTCTAACAAGTCCCCCTTCCCAGTTTCGTGAGAGCAGTTGAATAATAAAACCACCAGGATCAACTCCAGTCATTCTATGAAGAACGAAGTGATGTGGTCTTCTAAAAGCATCAGTGAAACATGTTGCGGATCAGACGTGTTACGGGGAGGCGACGCCAGGAAACAAAAATAGCATAGTTTAGAACATCTCTTTAATGAACGGTTTATTTTGATCACTACATCTCGATTGTGTTTTTTTCAATTTCGGTGTCTTTTTACAGTAAAAGCAGTTACTTCGTTTGTTACCCGTTATTTACCGGCCATTATTTATCTCCATATCCCTCCGCCTGGGACTCCATCACCCGTTTATTATTCATTCTATCATGAATCACAACTTTCCTCCTAAGCCTTTCCCCTTCTTGCCCCGCAGAGCTCTAAATTTTAGAAGTCTTCGCAACAAACGCGTTTTGCGGGTGTTCTTCTCTGAGCGAAGAATTTTACCATATATTTTTCTATCTCCTGAATAAGTCCAGGCGAGGACACTCAATTATGCTCGAAAATTACGAGTGTTCTTCTCATAGAGAGAACTAGCATTAAACGATGGACCATAAAGATAAAACGTTACTAGCTTACAAGTGTTTACAAGTGTAGGAAGACAACAACAGGCCTATTGGCTCAAACTTTGATAGCAAAAGGATTAGTTCTGAAGTAGAACGTCTAAGAGGGCTTCGTGTGCCATTTCCGTTTTTTTATAACAACAAGAAAGGGAACGGTTTAGCTATTTATCGGCGATTTATGTAGAACTTATCGAACCACGACTTAAACGTTTCGATTGTATTGCTGTTTACAACCTCCGCTGGAATTCTGTTCCATTCTTCGACCACTCTGTACGTGAAGAGATTGCTTGTGATGTCTAGTAAGAAACGTTTCCAAACGATGTTGTATCTATTGTTTCTAGTCACTCCGTTTGTATCTAGAGTGAAAAGGCTCGCTCGGTCAACGTTTTACTTACCCTTCATAATCTTCCACACTTCGATTATGTCACCGCTGACTCGACGTTAGTGGACTGCAGAACAACAAACGGACCATAATGATAGAACGTTACTAGTGGACTGCGGAGCAACAAACGGACCATAATGATAAAACGTTAGTAGTGAACTGCAGAACAACAAACGGACCATAATGATAAAACTTTACTAGTGAACTGCAGAACAACGAACGGACCATGATGATAGAACGTCACTAGTGGACTGCAGAACAACAAACGGACCATAAAGATAGAACGGTACTAGTAAAGTGCAGAACAATAATCCGACCATAATGATAAAACGTTATTAGTGGACTGCAGAACGACAAGCGGATCATAATGATAGAACGTTCCTAGTGGACTGCAGCACAACAAACGGACCATAATGATAGAACGTTACTAGTGATCTGCAGGATATCAAACGGACCATAAGGATAGAACGTTACTAGTGGACTACAGAACAACAAACGGACCGTATAGATAGAACGTTACTAGTGGACTGCAAAACAACAAACGGACCATAATGATGGAACGTTACGAGTGGACTCCAGAACAACAAACGGACCATAATGATAGAACCTTACTTGTGGACTGCAGAACAACAAACGGACCATTAATGATAGACCAGTACTAGTGGACTGCCAAACAACAAATGGACCATATTGATAGAACGTTACTATTGAACTGCAGAACAACAAACGGACCATAATGATAGAACGTACAAGTGGACAGCAGAACAACAAACGGACAATAATGATAGAACGGTATTAGTGGACTGCAGAACAACAAGCGGACCATAATGCTAGAACGTTACTAGTGGACTGCAGAGCAACAAACGGACCATAATGATAGAACATTACTAGTGAACTGCAGAACAACAAACGGACCATAATGATAGAACGTTACTAGTGGACTGCAGAGCAACAAACGGACCATAATGATAGAACGTTACTAGTGGACTCCTGAACAACAAACGGACCATAATGATAGAACGTTACTAGTGGACTGCAGAGCAACAAACGGACCATAATGATAGAACGTTACTAGTGGACAGCAGAACAACAAACGGACCATAATGATAGAACGTTACTACTGTAGTCCAGAACAACAAACGGACCAAAATGATTGAACTTTATATGTGGACTGCAGAACAACAAACGGACCATAATGATAGACCGTTACTAGTGGACTTCAGAAAAACAAACGGACCATAATGATAGAACGTAAGTAGTGGACTGCAGACCAACAAACGGACCAAAATGATAGAACGTACTGGTGGACTGCAGACCAACAAACGGACCAAAATGATAGAACGTACTGGTGGACTGCATAACAACAAACGGATCATAATGATATAACGTTACTAGTGGACTGCAGAACAACAAACGAACCATAATGATAGACCGTTACTAATGGATTGCAGAACAACAAACGGAACATAATGATAGAACGTTGCTAGTTGACTGCAAAACAACAAACGGACCATAATGATAGAACGTTTCTAGTGGACTGCAGGATATCAAACGGACCATAATGATACAACGTTTCTAGTGGACTACAGAACAACAAACGGACCATACAGATAAAACGTTACTAGTTTACTGCAGAACAACAAACAGACCATAATGATAGAACGTTACTAGTGGACTGCAGAATAACAAACGGAACATAATGATAAAACGTTACTAGTGGACTGCAGAACATTAAACGGACCATAATGATAGAACGTCACTAGTGGACTGCAGAACAACAAACGGACCATAATGATAAAACGTTACTAGCGGACTGCAGAACAACAAACGGACCATAATGATAGAACGTTACTAGTGGGCTGCAGAACAACAAACGGACCATAATGATAGAACGGTACTAGTGGACTCCAGAACAACAAACGGACCATAATGATAGAATTTTACTTGTGGACTGCAGAACAACAAACGGACACAATGATAGACCGTTACTAGTGGACTTCAGGAAAACAAACGGACAATAATGATAGAACGTTAGTAGTGGACTGGAGACCAACAAACGGACCAAAATGAAAGAACGTACTGGTGGACTGCAGAACAACAAACGGACCATAATGATAGAACGTTACAAGTGGACTGCAGAATAACAAACGGACCATAATGATAGAACGTTACTAGTGGACTGCAGAACAACAAACGGATCATAATGATAGACTGTTACTAGTGGACTGCAGAACAACAAATGGACCATAATGATAGAACGCTACTAGTGGACTGCAGAATAACAAACGGACCATAATGATAGAACGTTACTAGTGGACTGCAGAACAACCAACGGACCATAATGATAGAACGGTACTAGTGGACTCCAGAACAACAAACGGACCATAATGATAGAACTTTACTTGTGGACTGCAGAACAACAAACGGACATAATGATAGACCGTTACTAGTGGACTTCAGGAAAACAAACGGACCATAATGATAGAACGTTAGTAGTGGACTGGAGACCAACAAACGGACCAAAATGATGTAACGTACTGGTGGACTGCAGAACAACAAACGGACCATAATGATAGAACGTTACTAGTGGACTGCAGAATAACAAACGGACCATAATGATAGAACGTTACTAGTGGACTGCAGAACAACAAACTGATCATAATGATAGACTGTTACTAGTGGACTGCAGAACAACAAATGGACCATAATGATAGAACGTTACTAGTGGACTGCGGAACAACAAACGGACCATAATGATAGAACGTTACCAGTGGAGTCCAGAACAACAAACGGACCATAATGATAGAACTTTACATGTGGACTGCAGAACAACAAACGGACCATAATGATAGACTGTTACTAGTGGAGTCCTTCCTCCGTTCATGGGTGGAAATATCGTGTGTGATAACCTACAATTTGTAGTTCGAATTTCCCTATCTCCTCCTACTTTATATTGTTCTATCAAGAATATACATGTCTCACTTTTGATGTTTAAAATTGCCGCAAATGTAATGTATTCATTCCTATGTTTATGAACAGGATGCTTATAAAGTTTTTAACAATTCAAACGCCCTATAAAATCAGCATTATATGACATTTTAATCTCTGAATGATTAATGGATTGGATTACAAATTATTG
Source organism: Gammarus roeselii (assembly GCA_016164225.1). Taxonomy (NCBI): domain Eukaryota; kingdom Metazoa; phylum Arthropoda; class Malacostraca; order Amphipoda; family Gammaridae; genus Gammarus; species Gammarus roeselii. The sequence continues at coordinate 6,967 of SDVV010036714.1, forward strand.
GAATTTACTTGTTTTTATGCATCAAATGGTGAAAATTCGACTTCAGCTTCGAAATAGGACCCAATCGTGTCAGAGAAGATCTGAACTTGTTACTGCACGTCAAATCTAACACATGCACTCAGGAGACGTAATAACCAAATACACGCAATGGTCGGGTGCACAGAACCAATTATTTAATGACTTGATGCTTTGTGGGCCTAAATCGGTCACGGGCCATTAGGCTAGTCTAACGGACAAAGAGCGCCTCGGTAGTAGGATTGCTGGTAAGGGTAATACCGTGGGATCATTTGTTAGATCTCCCTTACTTGCAATTACAGAGTGTATAAGTGAGTACGTCCAAATAGCTCCCTCTTCATCTTCACACCGTGTTTGTAAACGCTAACACTGACTACATTAAACAAACAATATAGTGGTGGCGTCATTTTTACGTTGGGCCAACACATGCACCAAACACAGTTAAAAATCTCAGACTTTCTGTATTCTGTTGCAGGTAAAGGAAGATAGGTGAGCTCGGTAGAGACAAATAGGCCTCATTCTATTCAATAGAAGGACATTACCTGGAGCAGCAGCGTTTGGCAACCCATCACAATTCAGTGTAAAGTGGCGGCTCAAAGCTGCTGGCCTTGCCCTACGCAGCGATGCTGGCCCTGCATGGCGAGCGAGACCGGGAGGGACGTGAGGGCATAAGGTTACCAGCTTTGCTGTACCCTGCGGTGCTGGCCCTGCACAGACGTGGGGGCACAAGGCTGAAAAGCTTTTCTGTATTCTGCGGTGTCGGCATTGTGTCGACGAATGAGGATGGGAGCATGTGTGTGATAGAATTCGCTGTATCCTGCAGTGCCGGCCCTGCTTTGGAGAGAGAGCCTCGAGAGAACGTGGCGGCATAAGGTTGTCGGCCTCGCTGCATCCTCTGGTGCCGGGTCTGCCTGGCAAGCGAGCCCTATGCGATACTGAATTATCGTAGGGAATCGATGCATACAAAAATCTATAAAGACAATCAGGCCGATGATAAACACGGTTTGGAGAGTGGTTGTCCCCGGGCAGCGTGGCAGCTAAAACTATGACTGGAGTGAGAAAGCGAGCTGGAAAACGGTGTCAAGTGGAATGAAAGGGAAAGGAATTGACGAATGCCAGTTGATATGGTGACAGACGGGCTTAAGCGGCAATATTTGTAAGTGTGTTAGACAATACAATGAACAATGATGCAGAGCTTTTCTTAAGCTCTTAATAAACAGCAGATTCGTCTACCGTTTTCGATCGACAGACAGAAAGAATTAACAGCCTGTTAGGCGGATTACAAAATTAACCAAACAGAACAGGTTAGGCATATTATCATAAACAGGGATTCATAGATTTTACAAACCATAACCTTCAGAAGCGTATTATAAAATCCAATAACCCTTCCTGGAGGCCGTATGTGAGAGTAAGGGATACGAATTATCTCCAATAATAGAGAGGTGGGACAAAATCCTGCTGGTCCAGGAAGATCCCGATATTGATAGAAATATTGTTTGACATCTATCTGCCTTTCCATGTTGTAGGCCCTATATGCGTCCGTGAATGTCAGGCTGGGAGACGTCCCTGATATGTTGGCTGACAGGTGGTTATGTGCGTTACCGCTCTAACATTGAGTTTTGTTATATACATATTCATGTGGAAGAGGGACGTAAAATCTAATCAGGGACGCATGTCGCCAACTCAACATAGGAATCTATGTCGCGTACGTCATCCCTACTCTGTCTTGTCTCCATGTATAAATTTTTGGGCTTAATTTGAATGCATTGGTAGGAATGCTGTCATGCTTTTTTTTTGTAATCGTTATTGTACCATCGAGTGCTTCAATAAAGACTGTTATTGTAATTATAATAATAACAATAATAATATTATTACTACTACTACTACTACTACTACTGCTACTACTACTACTACTACTGGCACCATATCAACTGGCATTCGTCAATTCCTTTCCCTTTCATTCCACTTGACACCGTTTTCCAGCTCGCTTTCTCACTCCAGTCATAGTTTTAGCTGCCACGCTGCCCGGGGACAACCACTCTCCATACCGTGTTTATCATCGGCCTGATTGTCTTTATAGATTTTTGTATGCATCGATTCCCTACGATAATTCAGTATCGCATAGGGCTCGCTTGCCAGGCAGACCCGGCACCAGAGGATGCAGCGAGGCCGACAACCTTATGCCGCCACGTTCTCTCGAGGCTCTCTCTCCAAAGCAGGGCCAGCACTGCAGGATACAGCGAATCCTATCAGCCACATGCTCCCTATCCTGCCCAGACTCCTTCGTCAACACAGGGCTGACACCGCAGGATACAGAAAATCTTTTCAGCCTTGTGCCCCCACGTCTGTGCAGGGCCAGCACTGCAGGGTACAGCAAAGCTGGTAACCTTATGCCCTCACGTCCCTCCCGGTCTCACTCGCCATGCAGGGCCAGCATCGCTGCGTAGGGCAAGGCCAGCAGCTTTGAGCCGCCACTTTACACTGAACAGTGATGGGTTGCCAAACGCTGCTGCTCCAGGTAATGTCCTTCTATTGAATAGAATGAGGCCTATTTGTCTCTACCGAGCTCACCTATCTTTCTTTACCTGCAACAGATTCCAGAAAGTCTGAGATTTCTAACTGTGTTTGGTGCATGTGTTGGCCCAACGTAAAAATGACGCCACCACTATATTGTTTGTTTAATGTAGTCAGTGTTAGCGTTTACAAACACGGTGTGAAGATGAAGAGGGAGCTATTTGGACGTACTCACTTATACACTCTGTAATTGCAAGTAAGGGAGATCTAACAAATGATCCCACGGCATTACCCTTACCAGCAATCCTACGACCGAGGCGCTCTTTGTCCATTAGACTAGCCTAATGGTCCGTGACCGATTTGGGCCCACAAAGCATCAAGTCATTAAATAATTGGTTTTGTGCACCCGACCATTGCGTGTATTTGGTACTTACGTCTCCTGGGCGCTGAAAATTACGAATTGAAGGAAATGCGACCACTCGAGAACGAGAGACTAATTACACTTTGATTTGTATTTGGTGCCCAATCGCAAGTAATTCTATGCAGAGGTGGTATTTCTTTTAGAAACATCATGTCAAAATATGACAAGTTTTTAACAATCCGTTACAGGCTGAAACAATCTTGTTTGATCTGAATTTGCTATGGAGCAGAAGTGAACGCATTTTTCTGATTCATAGATGATTGAGGCACCTACACGTTCAGCGCATCAGAGGATCAATACGGGAGCCTCAAAAATGCACCCATACCATACTTACATTGGAAAACAAAACAAAAACAAAGGTCAAAGACCTCCTGACCCATGGAGGAACGGTGTTTAGTCTATAAACACCTTGACTTTGAACGTATATGGTTCCGCATGCACCATAGGGCACCATCAGCAAGGAATAAATCACTAATTCTAGAAGATTTGGAAACACAGTCATACCCACACAACCTCATCTCTCCTCCCCAACACTATCCTAGTAGCTAATCTACAAAGAAAATAGCACTCAGAGGCCCTACTAGTAGCTAAGCTACCAGGAAAAGACCTCTAAGGGGCCCTGCTACCCAGGAACGTGGAACTCATGCCTCCTTCAAAGACATCTCAGCCCTCTCCCGACTGCGTTTACGACAGGAAACACGAGTGGTTCCACATGCACCAACATAGAGCATCACTCTACGCGAGTTGTTCTACCAACATCGAGCATCACTCTACGCGAGTTGTTCTACCAGCATAGAGCATCACTCTACTCGAGTGGTTCCACATGCACCAACATAGAGCATCACTCCACGCGAGTGGTTCCACATGAACCAACATAGAGCATCACTCCACGCGAGTGGTTCCACATGCACCAACATAGAGCATCACTCCACGCGAGTGACTCCACCTATACCAACATAGAGCATCACTCCACGCGAGCGGTTCCACATGCACCAACATAGAGCA
>SDVV010036715.1:0-10921 GCA_016164225.1 Gammarus roeselii
GCACGAGCGTGGCGGTGTGCGTTAGAGAACTTCTTGCCGTGTGGCTTACTCAGCACGAGCGTGGCGGTGTGTGGTAGAGAACTTCTTGCCGTGTGGCTCACTCAGCTCGAGCGGGGCGGTGTGTGGTGGAGAACTTCTTGCCGTGTTGCTTACTCAGCTCGAGCGTGGCGGTGTGTGGTAGAGAACTTCTTGCCGTGTGGCTCACTCAGCTCGAGCGTGGCGGTGTGTGGTGGAGAACTTCTTGCCGTGTGGCTTACTCAGCATGAGCGTGGCGGTGTGTGGTAGAGAACTTCTTGCCGTGTGGCTTACTCAGCTCGAGCGTGACAGTGTGTGGCTTACTCAGCATGAGCGTGGCGGTGTGTGGTAGAGAACTTCTTGCCGTGTGGTTTACTTAGCACGAGCGTGGCGGTGTGTGGTAGAGAACTTCTTGCCGTGTGGCTTACTTAGCACGAGCGTGGCGGTGTGTGGTAGAGAATTTCTTGCTGTGTGGCTTACTCAGCACGAGCATGGCAGTGTGTAATGGAACCTTCGTGCTGTATGGCGTATTCTGCAGGAGCGTAATAATGTGTGGGGGAGACCTTTCTTTCTGTGTGGCTTTCTCAGCATGAGTGTGGCGGTGTGTGCAGACCTTCGTGATGAATGCGTTTCTCATCTTATCGTGTTTGCGTCGCGGCTAACTCATTCTCGTGGCTCTACGTTTAGGTATCCTAGCTTTGATTTTTCATCTTCTTAGGTTTAGGTATTCTTACTTTGATATTCATGTTTATTCCAGTCATTGCAGTGAAGCGTTTTTTAAGTGTTCTTTGAACCCATAAGGCTACCTGGAACGTTGACGCTAGTATGGACACAAATCTGGACTGTGAATTTTGATCTTAGCCTGTCCCCACCCTGCCAATAAGTGGTTCCCTCTCTAACGAGCCCATCTCTCCTCCTTCTCTTCGCTCCAGGACGGAGTGGTGGACAAGACCGACGCGCCATCCATCAGTTCTATTAGTCGCATAATACGCGGAGGGCGCCGTGAGGACGACCCCCGCAAAGACCACAGCATCGACGGTATTCTCGGTGAGTGCAACAAAAACGTCGTGGCACTTCCTGCCGTTTAGAAGTTGAGGGTTTCTTACCGTCTGGTGACCCTAGACTAATCAGTGACCGTCCGTAATTAAGGACGGTTTGCCATAGGGTGACCGTAGGCCGATCACTGACCACTGGTCGTAATAACTGATTCAAAATACCGTATCCATTGACGTTCAGTTCGGAAATGGGTGTTGAAATGACGTGTTTGCTGAATACATGTCGTTGATGAAAACGAGGATGCAAGGAGTGGAACAGACCAAATGCGTCTAACTGGACTGGTTTTGTTTACCGGTTCTAGAACAGTGTTCAGATTAATGCAATCATGTTCGTGTTGCCATCGATGCGTGTTTGACTGAGATATGCAGAGCATTGTGCCAGATTTGAGCGTCGTGATTGATAGCCTTCACAAAGTGAATTAACTTGACTGAACAACATTTTTTTTTGTGTGTTATGATGCCGTTCTGTGTTATATAGAACATTTGGAAATGAAATATTTATTTTAACGACCCACTTATCATATGGTGGTCTAAAGCATGGAATTTTGATTTGCATAGTTTATTCTTTATTTTGGTATTTTAAACACCATTTTGTTGGCATCAACATTCCTTTAACTCGACTTTTTTTGGTTTGATTTTGGGTCACAACGTAGCTGACACTTTTCGAATCTCAAAAAAATGAAAAATTTGTTTAAAGAATCGGAAAACCCTAAATTAAAACGTTGGAGACGTATGAGTTTTTCAACTTAGCGTAAGCGTTTCATTTTAAGAGTTATCGTAGCGAAGCGAGCAAACACCTTTGAGTTGTTATCACTATTTATAGTCATATACGCGAAGCCCTCCTATATTGCCGACATGGCAGAGTACACGGCGGACTCTGTCTACTTCATCTCAATTATTATACACCAGACCGTAGCATTTTTCTTCAACGTCGTAATTTCCAAAATAAAATTACCATCATACACCTGCCATCTAAATGGTCTGAGTGTTGCCAACCTCACCGAGGGGATATGTAACTTGTCTGATGAGATTGTTTTTCGAATAGCAATTTTAGCCACCGACCCTCTAATAAACGCTCCTTGTACTGACAGTTACTCTTCCACATTTGTATTGCATTTGAAACAGCCTCCTGAAGCACACCTTGAAATGTTCAATTGTCGGAGTAATTTTGAGTCATAGCAATATATGTGTCCAGACGTGTGTTGTTTGATGCGTGGTTCAGACAGGTGATCGTGTCAGCGGTAAGACCTGCTCTCCAATAAACCAGTCTAGGCGCGAAAACTAACATCTTAATATGCAATGGTCCCGGACCTGCACGACAGTAATGATAAACCACGAACACATTATACATACAGGATTATACAGGCGTACGACAGACGTGATCCACATCAATCTTCATGGTGCATGCAAGAAATGTCCGCGGTTACTTCCCAGCGGTAAATAAATCCTGAGACCTAGCTTGAGTTATCGGTCCTGTCAATGCTTATTGCTGGAATTCTACCAGAAGGATAAATAAGTATGGAAGCTGCAATGCCACCTATGAAGACGTTTCAATCTCCCACGAGACGGTTCTTTAATGCTCTTGTTTCACATCCATCATGACTTGTCCTCCCTCACCTGTTATAATGAAGTGATCCATGCACCGGAGGAGCGACACAACGGGCCACAGTCTGTAATCAGGCCGGTCCCCGCCCGCTGGGTGGCCTGCGGGCAACAATGAGGGCTGGAAACGCACGGGGCAGCAACGTTGGGGCAACAATGCGGTCTGGAAATGTAAGAAACAGCGGCGCTGGTGCAACAATGCGGTCTGGAAACAGAAGGGGCAGCGGCGCTTGTGCTACAGTGCGATCTGGAAACAGAAGGGGTAGCGGCGCTGGTGCAACAATGCGGTCTGGAAACAGAAGGGGCAGCGGTGCTGGTGCAACAATGCGGTCTGGAAACAGAAGGGGTAGCGGCGCTGGTGCAACAATGCGGGCTGTAAACAATGGGCAGCAGCGTTTGTGCAACAATGCGGTCTGGACACAGAAGGGATAGCGGCGCTGGTGCAACAATGTGGTCTGGAAACAAGGGGCAGCGACGCTGGTGCAACAATGCGGTCTGGAAACAGAAAGAAAAGTGGCGCTGGTGCAACACTGAGGGCTGGAAACGGAAGGGGTAGCAGCGCTGGTGCAACAATGTGGTCTGGAAACAAGGGGCAGCGACGCTGGTGCAACAATGCGGTCTGGAAACAGAAAGGAAACTGGCGCTGGTGCAACGCTGAGGGCTGGAAACGGAAGGGGTAGCGGCGCTGGTGCATGCGACAGTGAGAGCTGAAGGCAGACGGGGTAGCACTGCCGGTGCATCAATGCACGCTGGAAAAAACATGGCCGAGTATCCGGGGCAACAATGCGAGCTGCTATGATAAAATGAACTCGTTCCGATAAAAATAATGAATGGCTAAATGAATCGAGATCAGTTTGAAGCGAGGTTTCTACTAAATCCCCATTGTATATGTGCAAATTAATAACTAATATGTTCGGTTAAGTCTTGGTCACTTAAACATGTTAATTCTAACATGGAAGTCTGCTGTTTATAATCAAGAACACCATCATAAGACCAAAGCGTTTCACTCTTTCGTTTCAAGAATAAAACAAGGAACCTTCCATCTGCCTCATACTCGGCTGATTTCTCTATTTGGTCCGAGTTTCCATCAAGCGGACGACCTCATCTCGTGAACACCACGGAGAGGCTATAATATCCCCTCGATGCAATCACGGCCATTTATTAATATCACTAACGGATCCCTGAGAACATCCAGCGTCGGCAGAAGATGAGGAGAAGGAAGAGCAATAAAAGGTCGTGTCTTCGTTGGTGTTCCCTGGCCGCCATTATTGTCGTAGCAATGCTATCAAAAGAGCGGCGCGTTGCGTGAAGCCAAAGCACGACTCCCCCGTTAAGAACATTACCAATGGACCAAACTCTCCCGGTGGGCCCCTAGCGACCCGCAATCGCTTCTTGCCCAATAATGACAAATGCGGGATGTGGACATGGTGATGGGACAATGGTCGATCGTACCAGATACTCGAGACATGGCGGGGTCTGGGGAGCAATGTAGGGAGGTATTTTTCAATATTGATATTGATATATTCACTGGATTGGTTACTATTATCTCATAATTTTAGGATTTGCCCAACCAAATTTGTTGCAGGTAAAATTTCACGAATCGATATGTTTTTGTTATGTTGTTATATCAGTTATATCATTTCTACTATATTAGTTAGACGCGGCGTTCCGTGTATAGTCGTTTGAGGTAACTGTTCGGATTGCTGCATGCAAGGAATTAAAACAACGAATAATTGGGCATCACACTCGTGACACACGAGACCATCGATCGAACCGTCGCTTGCACACAAATAGACGGTCGCATTTGTTGGTGCACTCAATAGACGGGAATATCAGCATCATCTCTGCAACGATCGTTACCACCAGTGCTGTTGCCTTCAGGAGGTATTGAGGGCCTCCTCAGTTACAATAGACGGGAATATCAGCATCATCTCTGCAACGATCGTTACCACCAGTGCTGTTGCCTTCAGGAGGTATTGAGGGCCTCCTCAGTTACAATAGACGGGAATATCAGCATAATCTCTGCAACGATCGTTACCACCAGTGCTGTTGCCTTCAGAAGGTATTGAGGGCCTCCTCAGTTACACATCCTGTTTATAGAGCACGTCTCCAGTCTCCTTGACAGAGGCGGTAGCCCAACGCTGGTCCCGTAAGCAGCTGTCGGTCCGTCCATCGGTCCAACCTGCGGAGCGGCGAACGGTCATTGTCGCTCCGGGAAGCAGCTTCCGGACGTGAGTCGCTCAGTTCCAGCAACGGTGGCAAAAACCTAGTAAAAACTGGAACGGAGCTACACTTTTTGCGGGGAGCCTCATTCCGAGAAGACTACCCTTTTATTTTGAGTTTATGCTCTGCTAGGAGAGTGTAATCGCGCTGAAACAAACAGCCGTTGACGGGGAAACCAGAGCGGGGTGTGTTTTAAGAAGCCGGCGCTGGTTAACTCGGAGAAACGATCGGAAAGAGCACGTTGGGCTCAATACGATCAAGGCTGCGTACGGGACGGCAAATGGATATAATCGGTACGTACTTGACTTGGAAGATTGAAAAGAGAGTCGCTGATGTCGATGCAAATCTACACTGTGACTGGAAATGCCATTGTCATGTCTAAATTTTTCATGAAAAAGTAAAAAATCTTGCAATTAGATTCATGTCGCAAGAAGAATGTATCCAATGGTTAAGTAAGATAATACAGATTAGATTCATGCCGCAAGAAGAATGTATCCAATCGTTAAGTAAGATAACATAGATTAGATTCATGCCACGAGAAGAATGTATCCAATGGTTTAGTAAGATAATATAGATTAGATTCATGCCGCGAGAAGAATGTATCCAATGGCTTAGTAAGATAATGTATATTAGATTCATGACCCGAGAAGAATGAATCTAAAGGTTAGTAAGATGATATAGATTAGATTCATGCCGCGAGAAGAATGTATCCAATGGTCAAGAGGATAATATAGGTTAAATTCATGCCGCGAGAAGAATGTATCCAATGGTTAAGAAAGATAATATAGATTAAATTCATGCCACAAGAAGAATGTATCCAATGATTACGTAAGATAATATAGATTAGATTCATGCCGCGAAAAGAATGTATCCAATGGTCAAGTGAGATAATATAGATTAGATTTATGACGCGAGAAGAATGTATCCAATGGTTAAGTGAGATAATATCGATTAGATTCATGCCGCGAGGAGAATGTATCCAATGGTCAAGTAAGATAACATAGATTAGATTCATGACGCGAGAAGAATGTATTTAATGATTAAGTAAGATAATATAGATTAGATTCATGCCGCAAGAAGAATGTATCCAATGGTTAAGTGAGATAATATAGATTAAATTCATGCTGCGAGAAGAATGTATCCAATGGTTAAGAATGATAATATAGATTTGATTCATGCCGCGAGAAGAATGTATCCAATGGTTAAGTAAGATAATATGGATTAGATTCATGTCACGTGAAGAATGTATCCAATGGTTTAGTAAGATAATATAGATTAGATTCATGCCGCGAAAAGAATGTATCCAATGGTTGAGTAAGATAATATAGATTAGATTCATGCCGCGAGAAGAATGATCCAATGGCTCAGTAAGATAATATAGATATCAAAATCTGTTTAATTACTTAGGATCTGTTTGGGAAGTATAGAGGAAGTTAGAAGTGGAAATGGAATTCTTTTACTGTGCAAGCTAGGCCACGTGAATAGCATTCCCTGGTGAGGCAACATCAGCTTTGTGCAACACTACTCTCTAAACTGGCGTTGCGGTAGCGTGAATCTGACGGCCTCTCATTCTCCAGCCACTCATTCTCGACCATGATTCAACACAATTCTCTGGCAAAAACTCTGTCCATTTTTGTTGGTGTAAGCCCCTGTGCATGGAGTAATGTCACAATTCACGGAGGTAATCGCTGCTGTGAGTAGGACAACAACTCTACTCTTGGGAGGTCTGCTCTGGAGTGCCAGTCACCGTGTTGGGGGAAACAAGTCATCATCTCAAGCCTCGAGCATTCGCTGGATATAAAATCAGGAGCCTTATGATAAGGAGCCTCATGATAAGGAGCCGCATGATAAGGAGCCTCATGATAAGGAGCCTCATGATAAGGAGCCTCATGATAAGGAGCCTCATGATAAGGAGCCTCATGATAAGGAGCCTCATGATAAGAAGCCTCATGCTAAGGAACCGCATGATAAGGAGCCTCATGATTAGGAGCCTCATGATTAGGAGCCTCATGCTAAGGAGCCTCATGATAGGGAGCCTCATGATAAGGAGCCTCATGATAATGAGCCTCATGATAAAGAGCCTCATGATAAGGAGCCTCATGATAAGGAGCCTCATGATAAGGAGCCTCATGATAAGAAGCCTCATGCTAAGGAGCCGCTTGATAAGGAGCCTCATGCTAAGGAGCCTCATGCTAAGGAGCCTCATGATAAGGAGCCTCATTATAAGGAGCCTCATGATAAGGAGCCTCATGATAAGGAGCTTCATGATAAGGAGCCTCATGCCAAGGAGCCGCACGATAAGGAGCCTCATGATTAGGAGCCTCATGATAAGGAGCCTCATGATAAGGAGCCTCATGATAAGGAGCCTCATGATAAGGAGCCTCATGATAAGGAGCCTCATGATAAGGAGCCTCGTGATAAGGAGTATTTGTAAGCCCGGCATGGACGCAACTAACGGGCGGTGTAAATTATGAAGAGATGTTCAGTAGGTTTTGTTACAAATCGAATCCAATTTTGGTGATACCTTCAATATTTATTGGCCAAAAAAACACGACATGCAGTTTTTGATTGAGGTATCCATCTCAGATTATATTTTATTCACGTGGATAATTGGTCATCTATAATATTGATGTTCCACCTAATTCCGCCCTTCCATTTATGAAGGATGTGGATATGATGCAACATTTTGTAACCCTAATCAAAGTAAACGAGGGAAGACAGAGCATGAAGAATATTATCCACACATCGATTTTTCATTCTCGACCGTTTAGCTGGTCTTCTTTCTCTCCACGAACCAGTCTCTACCGCTCCTCATTCTCGACCGCTTTGTTTGTCTTCTCACCTCGCCTTACTGGCCTCTTACAGCAATCTGTGCTGCTAGCCTTGTCACCTTCTTCAAAGCCTTGCCAGAAAGAAACAGATTCTCCCCTGAACTTTTTCATTTTCTTCGTATTCGTCGTCGTCATATAAGACAAAGGATCCTCGCAAAAAGCAGTGGAAAAATATGACACACAACAACCCGGCCATTGACTGTAATTTCAATGTTATGCTTTAAAACGGCCTTTGTCATCTTTTCAAACAATCTGGCGGAGAACAGAAGGGAGTATTCACTTGTCGCCTCGTTTGCTTTGTTCTTTGAGACGATCCGTAGTTATTTCTGGGTCGTAATGTATTGGTCTTGATGGAAGAGGCAGGCTGTCGTCTGGATGATTGTTTCCTGGAATTTGCTTATCCATAAAATGTGATCATTTTCTGTGAGGTGATGTTGATGTGGTGGCTGCAAGTCAGACGACTTATGTATCAGGCGACTTGCGTCATTTTCTGTGAGCTGATGTTTATGTGGTGGCTGCTAATTAAACTGCTTATGTATCAGACATCATATGCTGTTTTCTATGAGATGATGTTGATGTAGTGGCTGGTAATCAGACGGCTTATGTATGAAGTATAGAAGGTATTCATTTAAATATTAAAAATGCTCCAGTTAAAAAATCGATATGATATGATTACTTGAACATTAATTGGATGAAATCATCGCGTTATACTCAGTTGAACAAACGAATCAAAATTTATATCTCACCTTATAAATATATTTATCCAGAGAAATCTTCGATAAACCTTACATTCTCTTGCTTGAAAGTAAAACCTGACTAAGAGACTACGCCAAGGTGGAGAAAATTTACTGTATTTTTTCTGTTGTTTGATCGGAGAAAAATAGGTTGCCTCGGCTAAATGCCTCTTGTCATTGTCGGTTTGGAGGTTTGTTTTGTTGCTAAGGCATTTTTTGTTATTTGGCGAAACAGTCCTTTCTTATGGAGGCCTGTTGGACTCAACGTATGTAGGTACAGTAGCGAAAAAAAAAGTTGACAATTGTGGGTTATGAATAAATGTAATGATCGTTGTCCGTTCTATATTTGAACTCGTAAAATATTAGGTTGATATATTTAACGAAAAAGTTTTACCCAGATATAAAAACGTTATAACTATTCTGACCTAAATTCCACGTGGGAAAAGTCAAATTTGTTTTTCCGTTAGTAGACTAACCATAAACGAACCTTCTTTCAGTAGCGACCCGAAATTCGGCAACAAAAGGCAGAACAAATGAACTTAATGTTGATTCATGTTACGATACTTGAATAAAGCTTCTAAATTATTTATACTCAGTGGGTTTGCACGAAGAAAAAAAATGTATAGCAAAAAATTATAATTGAAAATTTAGCCAACCCTTAATCCGCACGCTTTTTTTTATCGCTACTGTACAGTTGCTAGGTAAAATTCCTTGCCTAACGATGAAGATTAGTAGAATTTTTCGGAGAACAATTTTCGATCTTTAAAATGTGATGATGACTCAGTGGGAAAGAATTGCTCGTTTCGTTAAAAAAATCAAGTAAAATTCTCCGTTCCATGGAGATGCGACAGGAAAATAATGAAACATTGCGTTCAAACGGTTTTAATTTTTTCTTGTTTTACTCACGCATCCAATTCAAAGCAGAGCTCATTTGTCAAATTAGGCAGCCATGTTCTTTATTGGAAATAGTATTATTGCTGGTTTATTGCATAGCTATTCTCTAACATGAAGCGTAATAAACAACTTTATTTTGTTAGTTTCTTAACAATAACCAGTTTAGATTTACAAATGAACATCGACGTTGTTAAGGGCTTCAAAATTTGAAATCCATCGATTTCAAAAATGGTTCGCAACACACACTCGGCAAATAAATAAAATATTTATTATTAGTTAAATATTGTAATTTTGAAATTTGACAACTTCGTGACTCGGTTGCCAATTGAATTAACATCAGAACAAATGTTTATTTGTTACGAAATTGCGTTACGAAATTGCAACGCGTTACGAAATTGCAACAATTTCCAATGCTTATTCATGCAAATAGTGATCATCTTTAATGATGATCACCTTGTTCCCACGGTGAAAGTCGCATTTTGGCACCATACACCAGATTGCCGTCGAACCTCGTTCTGAAGATAGCCCCTTTTTCCTTTGCCACCACGCAGTTTCGGAGTCCGCGTCTAGTGGCAACAACCTGGTGAGCAGCAGCAAGCTGCAGCCCAGCTCCACCCACCATGTGATGACCATGGCCTCCCCTCCTTCTACAGCCGGGGACGCCAGCGAGGAGAGTGACACAGAGAGCGAGCCTGGCCTCACCCTCAAAAGGAAGCAGAGGAGGTCGAGGACCACCTTCACCGCAGAGCAGCTCGAGCTCCTTGAAAGGTCCTTCGAAAAGACGCAGTACCCTGACGTCTACACCAGGGAGGAGCTTGCACAAAAGTAAGTAATCGTTGGAGGTGTAGAGAAACCAATGTGGTGTTCTTTGCCCGGTTGCCCTTTTTGGTTTCCTGGATTATAGTGAAAATGTTATGACTCCTTTTATTATTAGATTTTTTAGAGCATTTTAGACCAAAAACCGGCACTGTTGAAGTGGAAATAAATTATTCACCAATTGAAAATGTAAAAAAACTCATCGAGTAAACATCCAGTCCAATTCATCTATATTACTTTAGTTATTGAAGTAATAATTAAAAAAGTAGTTATCGTTTGTTTCTTTGTTAACGAATAACTATTATGAACTTTGGTTACTGTACTCACTAGCAAAGCCATGAAGGGGATTTGATATTTTAAAGTTACTTCAAATTTCAAAATGAAACTTTTAAGGAAACTCCAATAACTGGTGGAAAACATAGAAACAAGTATAACTAACTACTGCTTCAAATTACGTTAGGTGTGTGGCGTCATTGCGTTAGGTTTGTGGCGTCATTGTGTTGGTTGTATGGCGTCATTGCATTGGGTGTGGGGCGTCATTACGTTGGGTGTGTGGGGCGTCATTACGTTGGGGGTGTCGTGTCATTGCTGTTGGGTGTGTGGCGTCATTACGTTGGGTGTGAGGTGTCATTGCGTTGGGTGTATGGCGTCATTGCATTGGGTGTGTGGCGTCATTACATTGGGTGTGTGGCGTCATTGCGTTGGGTGTGGGGCGTCATTGCTTTAGATATGTGGCGTCATTACGTTGGAT
>SDVV010036716.1:0-10921 GCA_016164225.1 Gammarus roeselii
GCTCGGTGAGTCAAGGTTGCATGCATCGCGTCCTACCCCCGCCCCCGCCCACCAAAATGACTCTAGAATGCCGTTTATGCGCCACATCTAACTACTATTACCCCACTAATCATTGTAATGTAATTTCCGTGCAATGTAATTTTAGGTCTACACTGTTCTGATTATGTGGAAGGGACCGTGGTATTTCAAGTTGAGGCCATGACGTCCGACCAATAAGTCGGGTGATTCAAAGTCGGGCCATGAACCAGAGGGGCGACAGCGAATGCGGGGAGGCACTGCGTAAGGAGTAGAGGGGACTTCAAGACCGACACTAAGGCAGTGCGGTCACGCGGCCGCTCGGGCTCTCGGCCAGGGCCTGGCGCGGCCAGGGCAGTCGCAGTACCCTGTCACCTGTATAAATCCACGGGGGCATCACCTTCAAGAGGGGCCTGACTTCAGCCGTAATGGTGGGGGGAAGACCTTAGAAATCCTGCGTCAGGGCGCAACGAGAGGGGAGCTGCAACCATTACTTATTCATTCGCTGGAAGTCTGCAAGTGCAGAACGCCTGTCACCGATATTAATCTGCGGGGGCATCATCGTCAGAGGGAGACATGACGGCAGCTGTAGGGGAGAGACCCAACGCATCCAGCGCCGGGGCTCAACAGGGGGGGGGGGAGCTGCAATTGTGACGCGTACATCCGCTGCAAAGGTGCAAGCGCAATACGCCTGGCACCTGTATCGGCCTGCGGGCATTTTCTTCAAGGGAGAGGAGCGACGCCGTGGTGATGCTTCCTATGAGGCGTGGTGGATCATCAAGAGCTTCGGACGGCAGCTGTGTGGGTAACTTCGGTGTTGCGTAGCTGGCTCATAACTGTGTTAATTGGTTCCGAACGGTGCCACGTAGGTCTAGAGATGTGTGGGAATTCCGTCGGGGTGGTTCCCCTCTATATCGTTATAACTGGTCAGGTTTCCAGGCGATGGTGTACAACCGGTGCAGTGTTGTTCGGAACGCCTGGACCATTTTAGTCGGTGTTTAATTACGCTGTTTCTATCAATACTGTAATCATGAGTTTCTAAATATATATTATAAGCCAGAGTGAAGTGTCCTTACCCATGCAGTCAATTCGATAATATACCTATATGTCATTCCTGTCTCCTGCTATTCGCCGTGACCCTCCTTCGCTATCACTATACCTATCTCCTTCAATCATCTTAAATCTACGTTTCGATACACTGTTGCTCTAATACTCCATTGCTCCATTACTCCATTACTCTATTACTTCCTTACCCCACTACTCCATTACTCCATTACCCCACTACTACATTACTCAATTACTCCACTACTTCATTACTCTATAACTGCATTAATCCATTACTCCATTACTCCATTACGGCATTACTTTATCACTCCACTTATTCCATTACGGCATTACTCCATCACTCCATTACGTCACTACTACATTATTATATTACTCCATTACTCCATTACTCCATTACTCCATTACTCCAATACTCTATTACTCCATTACTCCATTACTCCATTACTCCATTACTCCATTACTTCATTACTCCATTACTCCATTACTAAATTACTCCATTACTCCCTTACTCCATTACTCCTTTACTCCACTACTCTATTACTCCATTACCTCACTACTCCATTACTCCATTACTCCATTACTCCATTACACCCTCCTTCTGCATGCACCTCACATTTCCATCCTCTCGTCAAGTAATTTCAGATGTTCTTTCTCATCTTTGGGTTATCATGACCAGCTTCTTCTCCATCTTCAAGATATTTCACAACTACGTTGTTCCCAATTATTCCCTCCTTCATCTCAACGTCCTTCCTCCTAACTCTCCCTCATCACCTTCCCTCTGCCAGTACCCACCATGCATGCCTAATGCCAACTTGCCCAGGGCATCATGTCAACTTTTCGCCTGATCCTGGCATTGCAATCCGCAAGTTTTTCTTTCAATTTCCTCACCTTGTGATCATCAAGTTGCTGCTAATGAGCAAACTTCCTCAATAAATTACAGCTAACTTCCCAGATAACAAAAACTCGGGATACCGTTTGTTGAAAAATTTGCTTTCTGTTCAGAAGGTAATTGTTTTGGCAAGGATGGGAGGGGAGCAAGATGAAGAAAAAGATCGAAAAAAAGTTGAACTGCAAAATTGCAATTTGCAAACATTTTTGTTCCTGAGAACCAACCGCGATAAGGCAATATAAGTTTGAGAGCAGCGCCAGGCCGTAATTTACTCGGAGGCGAAAAGTGGCTTGGATGCCGAGATCAAACTTGATGGAAGGAGTGGAGAACTTGGACGGAATACTGAGTTGGATGTGGAGCACTTTGACGGAATACTGAGTTGGATGTGAAGCACTCGGACGGAATACTGAGTTTGATGTGAAGCACTTGGACGGAATACTGAGTTGGATGCGGAGCACTTGGACGAAATACTGAGTTGGATGTGGAGCACTTGGACGAAATACTGAGTTGGATGTGGAGCACTTGGACGGGATACTGAGTTGGATGTGGAGCACTTGGACGGAATACTGAGCTGGATGTGGAGCACGTGGACGGAATACTGAGCTGGATGTGGAGCACGTGGACGGAATACTGAGTTGGATGTGGAGCACTTGGACGGAATACTGAGTTGGATGTGGAGCACTTGGACGGAATACTGAGTTGGATGTGGAGCACTTGGACGGAATACTGAGCTGGATGTGGAGCACGTGGACGGAATACTGAGCTGGATGTGGAGCACGCGGACGGAATACTGAGTTGGATGTGGAGCACTTGGACGGAATACTGAGTTGGATGTGGAGCACTTGGACGGAATACTGAGTTGGATGTGGAGCACTTGGACGGAATACTGAGTTGGAAGTGGAGCAAGCTAGAAGGGTAAAAGAGGACATCACCGACTAGTAAAAACCTGAGTAATTCTTTGAAATTCCTGTATTGAACGAGTGTTCGAATAAAATAATCATTTTTAATGTAAATCGCTCATTGAAATGTGGACATAATACAGCGTTCGAATTTAAAATTATGAGTAGACGATCGTAATGAGTGCAGTTGTGAGGAAAAACGATTCAAGTGTTTGGTATGAGTAAAAGAAATTTCAAACATGAGACAGAATTCGACGAGTTCGTACGTTGAAGGCAATCTCCAGCAAATGTTGATAGAATTATCCACTCTTTTAAAATACCCTATCACTATAACAAACATGAGTTGCTTGATGGCAATGCACGAAAATTTCATGACTGTTATTCGGTTAATCCGATATTTTCTGTTCAACTTCGACACCGCCTCTGCATGCAGACTGTTTTCTTTAAAGCCATATTAAATCAGTGTCTCGTCGATGCAAAGTATTGCACACCGTCTGGAAATTTATTTTTTTCACCGACCCCGGATATGAATCACGTGACAAAAAAATTACATCACTCTTTTCAGCAATATTATTTTTCCGGAACGTTTAATTGACGAAGTTTTTGTGGCGAACGACGACAATATCTTCCCTTGAAAGTCTTTCATTACGTTTAAATACTAATCAGACCCAAGTGACCGAATTCCATAGCAGGGAGCCGACTCGGTTAAAACGGCGCGGAGGAACATATCGCCATCGCGCCCAACGTAAACACAATGAACCAACGTCGGGCCGGAAAGCAAAGATTAGGCAATGGCCTGCAGTGTCCCCGTCACAAATCCTTCCAGCCTCAAGATCAAGAAAAGGAGGACTAAATGCATGCTATCAGGAAGAAGGTCTTCCACTAGCGCTCCCCTTCCTCGAAACTTGAGCCGTGATGCTGATGGAACAGGAGGAACGGCAAAATTATTGCCTTAGACAGGCTCCTGATGATGATTGTACGATTGCTACGAGACATCGACGGCACCGATCAACTTGATGGCACCGATCAACTTAATGGCACCGATCAACTTGATGGCACCGATCAACTTGATGGCACCGATCAACTTGATGGCACCGATCAACTTGATGGCACCGATCAACTTGATGGCACCGATCAACTTGATGGCACCGATCAACTTGATGGCACCGATCAACTTGATGGCACCGATCAACTTGATGGCATCGATCAACTTGATGGCACCGATCAACTTGATGGCACCGATCAACTTGATGGCGCCGATCAACTTGATGGCACCGACCAACTCGATGGCATCGATCAACTTGATGGCATCGACCAACTCGATGGCATCGATCAACTTGATGGCATCGATCAACTTGATGGCATCGATCAACTTCGTTAGATTTTCAGCTGCATTTTATTGAGATCGATACCCCGATATATCATTACCTATATTAATTCAGATAGATTCCATACTGGAGACTTCTAGAAGAACATGTCTTCTTCTGAACAGCATCGGGACTAACCGTTTGTTTCCTTATAGGCTGTTCCGTCATCATCATCATGAAGGTTGTCATAAGTCACACTACCAAGTCAATAAATGGAATTTTATACACGAATCCTAAGTGCAGGACTGACTTAGCCTCCCCTCTATCTAAGTCAAGAAACCAATCACATCGAATTCCGCTCAGTTACATCCTAGGGTAATGGTAAAGTTGATTCTCGAGTGGGACACCACTCGACAGATGACAGACGATTGGGATGGATACCACTCGACAGATGACAGACGATTGGGATGGATACCACTCGACAGATGACAGACGATTGGGATGGATACCACTCGACAGATGACAGACGATTAGGATGGATACCACTCGACAGATGACAGACGAGTGGGATGGATACCACTTGACAGATGACAGACGATTGGGATGGATACCACTCGACAGATGACAGACGATTGGGATGGATACCACTTGACAGATGACAGACGATTGGGATGGATACCACTCGACAGATGACAGACGATTGGGATGGATACCACTCGACAGATGACAGAAGATTGGGATGGATACCACTCGACAGATGACAGACGATTGGGATGGATACCACTCGTCAGATGACATTAAGAGTAAGTAGACGCTTTGCAGAAGACAGAATTGAATCGTTTTGTAACGATCTACTTGCCATTTGTGTTATTTTAGCTTGAAAATATAATAATTCAAGAATGCAAACGAACATAAGAAGAGTGTTGTTGGGCATGGTGCGATTGGGCAGCGTTTAGGGCCATGCATCTGGTTACCAACTTCATGCTCGCTGCTTGTCTTTCAATAGGTTTGGTGTCTTTATTCTCATAATATATATTTCCCAAATCACATGAAAATTGCGGGCATGTGCTTAGGAGACAAACTCGATTTTAAGCAAGAATTCAATAGATGTTTCCTCAGAAAATATACCAGCAGACCTGATTCACAAAAACAACTCAAAACTCTAACTTCAGGGAAATCTGACGTTTCCTCGAAAACATACATGAACGCCGCCGACAAAATGCGCCTATTAGTGTAGGCCTGATGCGTCATACCAGACATTCCTGCAGCACCAGCGCCTCACCTTAACCAGCGCCTCACAATAACCAGCGCCTCACAATAACCAGCGCCTCACAATGACTAGCGCCTCACCTTAACCAGCGCCTCACAATAACCAGCGCCTCAAAATAACCAGCACCTCACAATAATCAGCGCCTCACAATAACCAGCGCCTTTAATTAACCAACGCCTCACAATAACCAGCGCCTCGCAATAACCAGCGCCTCACCTTAACCAACGCCTCACACCTTAACCAGCGCCTCACAATAACTAGCGCCTCACATTAATAAGCGGCTCAAATAACTAGCGCCTCACAATATACAGCGCCTCACAATAACCAGCGCCTCACAATATAAGAGTCAGCGCTTAATTTGAGCTGGGCCTGAGACCTCACATTATCCATACAGCCCTTATCTCAGAAGCCAGACACCAGAGCTAATATTAACGCATCAACGATAATATGAGGGATACCGCATGTGATCTGTTGCTCCCAGGATGAGGGAAGGCTGCTCACAGCCCAGGATGAGGAGGTATTTTGGAAGAACAGATCTTGATCTCCAGATTACAGCGAAGAAGATCAGGCAGTCTGTATTTATTTAGTGAGATATTAAACAATTACAAGAGCTAGCAGTGGAGCTTCAAACTATTAATTATTGCAATAAAATGAGTTTCGGTCGTTTTGTCATCGGTTTTATAAAATAATTCTACGTTCTAACAATAAATGCATTTTTTTAAATGGATTGCATCCCCTGTTCGAACAGGGTGAGCAGCGAGCTGAAACTCATGGACGTTACGGCTCGGACTCTAGTCCATCTCTAAATGGTGTTCCAGGACCAAATCTTTACTTATCGAAAAGGAAATCAACGTAGAAAAGGTTGAACACTAAAACAGTAGTAACAATGATGAAATATAAACCCGAAACGCAATAGCCTTCAATCGTATGAAATATAACCGTAACACATACCGTCATAAAACGTGTTACAGTATCAAATGTTTTCCCTTATCGTTCAATAAAGGGCCAAACAATGATCAATTTATTAGTCAACCCTCTTTTTGCCTATCCCTGCCCCTCCCATCATCCGTTCTGTCGTCCTCGACCCCCATCTGTCCTCAGTATATCACGTACCACCAAAACCGTACTCGAAACAGGCCGATAGCACAAAAATATTAACCTACCCCCCCCTCCCTCCCAACGGAATCCAGACGCAGCGCTACCGATAAACTGTCGTTAAAATGGCCGAGCAAGTGAAAGGGTTCCTCGAAGGTGTGTAGGAACTCCCGCTGGATTTAAGGAAAAAGAGACAGGAAGTTTCACAGCGCTGATGTGACAGCACGAAAGGACGAGCATAGATTTAGAAGCATTGGTCCCAAAGTAAAATCATTTTTTTCCCTTTTTAACTTCTTTAGCCAATTTTTTTCTATTTTGTTACATTCATTTAAGTACTGCAAATGTTTGAATTCCTTTCAGTTGTATGATAAACCGCAGAATCTATGAATTGCTTAAATATTGCCCTAAATTTTGTACCCTAACATATCATAACTGCAAAATAAATCATAAAATGTGAACTGAACTATCTTATTTCAAAAACTGTTTCTGTTTCTATTTAAAAAATAATAATGATGACCCTGGTACGATTCCAAATTTTTCTCTGTATTGAAGATGTTTTTGATTTCAAATTTTTCCCATTCTGCAATCATTTTGCGAGAATTTGACCTAACCAAGGCCAGGCAGAAGTGTGTTTGAGGGCGGCTTTCTCTCGGCTTCTTATCTGATTTTAGACTCCAGGACCAAATCAGCCTAATACAAATCAACCTAATCAGCCAGAGCCGAATCAGGTGTAGATGATAACCTCACAGGACGGCCTCTCCAGCCACGCTGTGTGATGTTTCCTTCTAAGCTGCAGCTCACGTTGGTCGTAATCAATGTTATCACAGCAGCCTTGGCGGCACAATGACGGCCATTCATCTGTACACTGACCGAACAAACTATGATCCTACATCCAGTACCGCCAGCACCGGTCCAGAGAGAGGATCCAGACTAGCTCTGGGCCAGTATAGATGAATATTGTCCAGCTCTGGGTCAGTATGGATGTATACAGTCGAGCTCTGGGCCAGATTAGATGAATTCAGACCAGATTTGGGAAAATAAGGATTTATTCTGTTACACCCTGGGAGAGTAACAATGGGTCCAGATCAGCTCCGGTGTGCGGGACGGATGGAACCAGACCAGCACCGGGCCGCTGCGGATGGGTCCGGTAAAGCTCTGACCTGTTTTGGATGGATCCAGTCCTGCTCTGTATCAGTGGAGACGGGGCCTCTATGCTCGGTTCCGTCATCTTTCCACTCCAGCCGGTGCCAGGACTCCAATTCCCGCAACCCCAGCCATTACTTTCGACTCCTGCCGTGGCAAATCCTTTGCATACACAATCGCATTCACATTCAGCCTTCATAGTAGCAATAGCTGCTATACTGCTCCGGCCGTTGCTGCTGTACAGTGAGTAGGGAGGCTATTCCGGCGGCTGGTGATGTCCAGTGCGTGGGGAGGCTGCTCCAGCCGCTGCTGCTGTACAGTGAGTAGGGAGGCTATTCCGGCGGCTGCTGCTGTCATGTGCGTGGGGAGGCTGCTCTAGCAGCTGCTGCTGTACAGTGAGTGGGGAGGCTGCTCCGGCAGCTGTTGATGTACAGTGAGTGACGAAGCAGCTCTGGCAGCTGCTGCTGTACAGTGAGTGGGGAGGCTACTCCGGCATCTGCTGCTAAACAGTGAGAGGGGAGGCTGCTCCGGCAGCTGCTACTTTACAGTGAGTGGGGAGGCTGCTCCGGCAGCTGCTGCTGTACAGTGAGTGGGGAGGCTGCTCCGGCAGCTGCTGCTGTACAGTGAGTGGGGAGGCTGCTCCGGCAGCTGCTGCTGTACAGTGAGTGGGGAGGCTGCTCCGGCAGCTGCTGCTGTACAGTGAGTGGGGAGGCTGCTCCGGCAGCTGTTGCTGTACAGTGAGTGACGAAGCAGCTCTGGCAGCTGCTGCTTTACAGTGAGTGGGGAGGCTACTCCGGCATCTGCTGCTAAACAGTGAGAGGGGAGGCTGCTTCAGCAGCTGCCGCTGTACAGTGAGTGGGGCACTACTCCGGCAGCTGCTGCTGTACAGTGAGTGGGGAGGCTGCTCCGGCAGCTGCTGCTGTACAGTGAGTGGGGAGGCTGCTCCGGCAGCTGCTGCTGTACAGTGAGTGGGGCACTACTCCGGTAGCTGCTGCTGTTTACTATGTGAGGAGGCTGTTCCGTCAGTTGCTTTCATAGAATAAGCGGGGCAGCCTGCCCGGTAGCAGCCGTCAGTGTTTCTGCTACTGAAACTTCATAGCTAGCCAGTTGCTGTACGGGTGTCGATGCCTTCCGCTGTCAGGAAGTTCGAAATTTAGCAAATGTTGTTTCAAAAAATGTCGTTCACTATTGAACACTGTTCAATTACCGCAGATATATTTACTAGTAGCAGTATTGGTACACTGAACCGTAAAACGTGAAATATAAATGCACATGTCTGAACTGTCACGCGAAGATATT
Source organism: Gammarus roeselii (assembly GCA_016164225.1). NCBI lineage: Eukaryota > Metazoa > Arthropoda > Malacostraca > Amphipoda > Gammaridae > Gammarus > Gammarus roeselii. The sequence continues at coordinate 8,983 of SDVV010036716.1, forward strand.
CTTGAACATTAATTCAATTTCTTTATGCAATTTAGCATATCAACTATTTGTTACTAATCAGTGCCGTTCTCCTTCCAATGGGCTTTTTCCTGTTCCAGATACAGACACATCATTTTACCTCGTACATGTGGGAGCCTGTTTATTTAACGCCCGAGTTACAATGTTAAACCGTTTGCAAGGTATAACGTGAGGAAATGTTTCGTACAGTCCCATGTTAGACATTTTGTACTCTTAATTTATATGTTATATGTGACTGTAAACAGTATATATTCACGACTACTTAAATGACAGTAGATCTAACTCCTTTTACTTAGTATCCTATGAATCAAAAGTTCAATGTGACGTTCTCCTTTGTCTTGACATGTTGAACAATTGTGAATAGAGGGTTTCCTTCAACAATATTCATTGATTGCTGGATTGCCAAGGTGAGTTAAAGCTACCCCTAATTATAAGCTAACACTATGTATATTAGTTTATCAAATATTGTCTTCAAAGCAGCTCAGGCTGACAGATGCCTGGTACAAATTTTCTGTGTTCAGGTCATTTTCTGTAATTTTTAAACATGTCATTATAGAAAAATAAATTTCATATCGTTTTATCTTTCTTTCACAGAACTTTACACTAAAGTAACTTTCGTGTAATGATAAAACGAGAAATATGTAAATTCGTCTATAACACTTTACAGTGAGTTATGAAGCCTCTGAAAAACTTGAAGCTCTGCTAACTAATCGACATTAATGATTCGTAACACATCATAACAAATACATATTTTGTTCAGGATCCGATTTTTTTCTATTTCCGGTATTACGTTACGATATTTTATATCATTCGTTTCCCAAATTCAAATAGTCCAATCTGATGTTTGAGTTTCAAATGCCAAACTTCAGAATTGAAAACCAATTGGCAAACGATGAAAATAATTGATTTATTTTTACATATTAAAATTATCTGGATAAGGACTCATAATTGAATTCAAGCCTCATCATGTTTCATTATGGTTTTACTAAACATCAAACGGTTTCAGACTGGCAAGTGGATCTGTGATACGCAAGCCATTAAAAAGACTCCAAATGTTTGAATTTAATTTGGCAATATGCATTTCCTATCATTTAATTGGATTTATTTTAAAATATTCTCCACACAACTGAGCTTTGGCAATTATTTCAAGGCAGTTCAGCAGCCCAGCAGCCCAGACAACCAACAAACTCTTCATTCAAACCACTACATTCTATTTCATGGCAGGCCAGACAACCAACAAACTCTTCATTCAAACCACTACATTCTATTTCATAGCAGTCCAGCAACCCAGACAACCAACAAACTCTTCATTCAAACCCCTACATTCTATTTCAAGACAGTCCAGCAGCCCAAACTCCAACAAACTCTTCATTCAAACCCCAAGATTCTATTTCATAGCAGTCCAGCAGCCCAGACAACCAACAAACTCTTAATTGAAACCCCTGCATTCTACTTCATGACAGTGCAGCAGCCAAGACAACCAACAAACTCTTCATTCAGAACCCTACATTCTTTTTCATGGCAGTCCAGCAGCCCAGACAACCAACAAACTCTTCATTCAAACCACTACATTATATTTCTTCGCAGTCCAGCAGCCCAGACAACTAACAAAGTCTACATTCAAACACCTTCATTCCATTTCTTGGCAGTCTAGCAGCCCAGACAATCAACAAACTCACCATTCAAACCCCTGCATTCGATTTCAAAGCAGCCCAGTAGCCCAGACAATCAACAAACTCTTCATTGAAAACCCAACATTCTATTTGAAGGCCGGCCAGCAGCCCAGACAACCAACAAACTCTTCATTCAAACCCCTACATTCTATTTCAAGGCCGGCCAGCAGCCCAGACAATCAACAAACTCTCCATTCAAACCCCTACATTCTATTTCAAGGCCGGCCAGCAGCCCAGACAATCAACAA
>SDVV010036718.1:0-10920 GCA_016164225.1 Gammarus roeselii
GCCCGCTGATGTGGTGCAGTGTGATTCACTTCGCGGCTTCAAGAGGGCCCTGGCGGAGGAATTGGGGGCAGTGTTGTATGAGTTTTGCTAGACTAAATTTGATGTGATGTTGTTGCTTTGTTTGTGTTGTCAGCGGTTGTGTGCAGTTGTTGACTGTCTTCATTGTTTTGTTTTCTTTGGACCTATTGAGCGCATTCCGACCAGCGTCCTGCTGCAGTACTTGTACAGTGCTGTTCATTTTGATTGCTGGCGCGCTGAGGTGTACTGCCTCCCATGCCTGCGTGCCCTGTTGGCGGGGCTGTTGGGGCTGTGGGGGGCTGCAAAGGTGAGATACAAAGGTGAGATATATATATATACTAATAAAGGCATGCTCTATCTATTGGTACACTCAAACTTTGAATTTGCATTTCAATTATTGGTATATGGGTGTGCAGGGAATCATCCCATTTGGTTGCAAGAATCATCCCCAATTAAGGGGCATAGCTTGCCTCACAGTTTTTTCTTAAATATTTTTTTTGGTGGTTGGTGATAGAATGTTGAACCTTGCAGTGCTTTATGGTCATGACAGTAGCTACCTATACACACTGTAAATACAAAGTTTCTAGGCCACATAATTTTTGAGCTATTTTAAAGTAGCTCTGCAGAAAATGCTGGAAGTCACTCCCGTTGATGCTACCTTGCATGCCTTTCTAGTAATGTTAATGCAATTAGTTTGCTATCAAACTAGAAAAAAATCAAGAATTGGTTCCAGTATTTTTTTAACTAGATTTCAATTTTTATTTGGTAGTGAAATACTGATCACTGGCAAAGTTTTTGCAGTAAAATACATTGGATACATATCTATTTATTCATTTTTTGGTTTGAATGCATTTAAGCACAAGATTTATGAAAAGGGGAATTCTCAGGTGTCAAACTATCCATGAATCGTTCTATTTGCTGACAAATAACATAAAAAACTACTTTATTGAATTAGGCATAGCAAATGAGTATAAACTCTTTTATACTCTCAGACCAGTTGAATCTTTTTTTGTCTAATTTAAATAGTGTCCCAACTTTTACAGCAATAGAAATTTTAGCTTTGAGGACTTTAACTAGCTGTTGTTGAGATGCATTCATTGAGCTTCATGTAATACATCCAGCAAGCATGTGAAATTTCAGCACCATATGGTTCAACATTTTATCTGAAAATATTATATGGGAACAACTGCTATTTCTAATAGCATATGTAGAAAAAGCATGTCTATAACAATTTTTATCACCTCTGGCTATTTCAAAAATACAGAGCTGAAATGAATATGAGTTCACTCTCTTTCAATGCTCATCAATGCTGAGCAACATATGTATCTAAACTTTCATTTTATTGTTGCTAACTACCGATGCTGTTTTTTTTCTAACTTGGAAATAATTGTGAGTCTTGATTGAGATTGAATGTATGAAATTATCTCCTAGAAAAATTTGGTACAGCCAACAAGTAAATTGATGTTTTTTCATCTATTTAGTGTACTAATTTGCTCTAGCATGAATAGCTACATAGGCATGATGTGAGCCGCAAACACCGAGTTAGCAATGGTAGGGCTTGTTTATGTTAATATGTCTAAAACAAAATGTTCACTAATAAGGGTGTGATATAGGAGAGAGAAACTAGTTTAAACAACCTTTGTAAACATTATTTTTGTGAATTTAAGAAAGACATTTTGATTTCAGCTTGGGCGTTTTGAAGTTAGATACATCTCACTTGATTTGTTGCATGTTGCTACATTGAAATATCATCATGTGTAGCAGTATAAGATTCAAGTACTTTCCATTGTTGATGGTTTTTAGCTGATGATGTGATTTATTGCCAGGAATCATCCAAGTAATATTTACAGTATATAATATCTGTTCATCGCTAGAATATTTTGTTTCCAATTTTTTTTTATTTCTGAGGTTCTAAGTTTTGTCTGCAATCTGTATAAAACTCTCCACCCAGCATCAATGTCCTCTACTTTAACAATTTGAAGGCAATATAGCTATGCTTATTAGGTTGATGCATATAGGGATTGCTACATAAAACAAAAAAGAAATCATTCATGTGCCAGACTCCAAATTTGACATTGGAGACATATTGATGTTCAAAAAGTGTAATTGGAGGAAGTTACCACCAATTTTGGCATGAAGGGAGTGAACCTGATTAGCTTAACTGCTTCTTCACTACCCATTTTATTTGTATGATTGCTGATTGTTGCACCAAAAGCTGTAAAATTTCAGTGTAACTATCATATGCATAAGGTAGCTCCAGTGCCATATTTTCCCATAGTGAAGCTCAAAAAATGCAAACAATACTGATAGCATTAGCCTTTTATTGGCACATCACTCATACCAAACTAATTAAAATATTTTGCTTCCAGAGAAATGGCCAAAAGGATGTTTTATCATGCCTACAATGGTTACATGAAATATGCCTTTCCATATGATGAACTTCGGCCTATCTCCTGTGATGGACATGACACCTGGGGGAGGTTTGTTATTTTGACCTCAAGCTACTCAATTTTCAAACTGTTCAGGTAGTTTTAGGAACATTACTGGAATTTCAATTGGGCCAATGCTCCACAAGGTCTTTTTTGTTATTTGCAGGAGGTTGCTAGTTAGTAGCTACTATATTTTGATTTAGGCATAATTATTGTTTCTTAGCATATTAGATTTTTTTAACATTATCCGCCATTCATTTTGCAGTTCATCGCTATCTGTGACTTCTAATTCAAACGGTAAATTACCTTATTTGCTATTCTCAGAAACACAGCTGGATATTGCTCTGTGCTTCATAGCACAGATACATCATCAATAAACTACTGACTTTTGGATTTTTTTTGCTGTTCAAGAGTGATTGAATTAGATTGCAATGTAGGCATACCAAAAGTTCTTTCATTTTAGATAAATAATTGCAATTTGGTTGTTAGCTGACATTTTCAGCAAAATGCTGTATAAAAAAGAGGTTTGCTCTATGTCATAGCTACTGTAATCATGTTGCCTTCTTACTAGCTAACAGCAGTTAGCTGTCTTGGGGGACAGAATTCACTAACTAAACTAGGTGCTCCTACTTTCCAGTTACTCCCTGACTCTAATCGATGCCTTGGATACACTGGCTATAATGGGCAACAGCTCTGAGTTTCGTAAGGTGGCTCAAATGGTTCTTGATCGTGCAGACTTCAGCTCTGACATCAATGTATCTGTGTTTGAAACCAACATTCGGATTGTGGGCGGCCTTGTCAGTGCTCATCTGATGTCTAAGCGGTAAGTGAAAACTCATCTCTTGTTGAACAATTACTGGATAGCTATGCTAGCTATATGAAAAGGTTGCATAACTGCATGTTCATTCACTGGCAACATACATGGAACATTTTGTTCTGAGTAGAGGACTAGCTATCAATTGTGTAACTAAACATGTGTAGCAATGCTGAAATGTCAACATATATGTATATTGCTATACCATTTATATCCATCCCCTTCATATTTTTCTTTCATAGTTAAAACTTTCATAGCCAGTCATATAGCATTCTAAATAAGACTGTCCAATTGTGTTGGACAATGTGTTTAGGATGGTACTTGCTGCCAAATAATAGCAAGCATTACAAGCTTGTTTATTACATTGCTAGCTTGTTGTTTTCTATTTTTCTTGTCTTTATTATGGTTGAATGTTCAGGATGGGCATGGAGCTTGAAGATGGTTGGCCCTGTTCTGGTCCTCTTCTTAGACTTGCTGAAACAGTTGCCCAAAAACTTCTTCCAGCCTTCCACACTAAGACAGGTAAGTCCTAATTTCACATTTCTGTTATAATTTTTACTGTTGTATAGCTAGCTACTTTGATGCTGTTGTGCATCAGGTTCTAGTCAGTGGATTTGGTCAGGACAAAATTTTATTTCCGTTTCTGGCTCTGTGGCTGTTTTCTATTGCTTTACATATCAGTTATCTACTTTGATAGACAGATTTTATTTTTTTAAACATGTCAACTTTTATGTAAAATTATATCTTTTCCTGTGGTATCTATTTTGTTGATTTATAACTGCTGCATGGCTTTTATGTTACCTTGTCCTGTGAAACTTTGATACTGTGTTGATGATAGCATGTTAGAACAGCTTTTACTTTGGGGTAAATTGTGCTGTCCAGTCTGTCCTTATTATTCCTGGCTGCATAGCTAATGAACAATCAAGCCATAGCTATTTTTTTATTTCAAGTCCAATAAATCAACCCAAATATTAATATGTGCTGCACAGTCAATCATTCTTTGGTTGTCACTAGTTGCATTTTTAGTAGCCAGAAATGCATCGCTTTTAGATATCTCTATACAGAACACCTTTTGCTTGTGTATTTCAGGCATGCCCTATGGCACTGTGAACCTTGCTCATGGTGTCCCTTATGGTGAGACACCCATCACCTGCACTGCAGGAGTAGGCACCTATCTTGTCGAGTTTGGGGCGCTGTCACGGCTCACTGGGGACAGCATCTATGAAAAGGTGCGTCACTCTGAGGACATCATTCATGAGATGGTTGGTCTCACTTGACATTGAAAACCAACTATGCTAAGGTGAGTTACACAGTGATTGGATACATGACATGCTTACAAACGGGTCCAAGAGTATAGGGCTGCAATGCAGACATAGCTTTTGAGAAGCTACACACATATAATGAGCAAAATAGAAGCTCAAGACATTTATCTATTTGATTTTTGAAATGTTTGAGTTCAATTTACTAATCAGGCCTAATAACTGTAACCTGTTCCATGCTTGTCAGAAATAAAAAGATTGATCACCCTGCTGCTTTGTCCTCTCTCCCTGCCAAATGGTGAAATGATACAGGATGTGTAGATTCATGTTGACTTTTTTGGGAAGTCTTTCTCAGTCTCTTACCTTTGTCTTTTGCCCTTGCAGCCTCCTCCAGCAGCACCACAAACCAGTGCAGAGCAACAGTGCCAGGAGAGGCCAGCACAGCCATGCGTGTCAGTTTAATATTGAGAACAGCTTTGTTAACACAGGTATAGGAACTGGAATTAGTGCGTATCATTGGCTATCATATGAACAAACCATATGAATGACAAGAAAAAACAAACAAATCAAAAATAGAACAGGGACTCCACAGAAGAGAAGCGCCCAAAGACGCAACACACCCACACACACACCATCACCCACCACTCCAACATTACAACATTGAGGCAAAAGAAAAAAAAACACAGTTAGGGCTACACATACATACACACATACATCACTGTGCACCACACAGAACATACAACAGAGGAAGTCAAAGATGCAACCCACCCAGACACACACACCACAACCCACACAGCCACCATCACCACAAAAACACCCAAGACTCAGAAAAACTGGACCACCCACACACACACAAAAAAAAATGCAAGAGCACCCCACAAGGAGATGGAGCATTTAGCAGGCAAACCCTAAGTCAAGACATCAACATGCTACAGAAGTGCAGCAAATTAACCAAGATTTAAAACTAAATAATTACTGGATAAAAACATGACCCAAATAAATAACAACCTGATAAGTAAAATTTCTGCAGGTAGCAAAGTGTTACTACACAACTGAGTGGGGTTGGGGATGAGAACCCTGAAGAAGTGCCCTCTGTCAAATTGGAACCTCTCCTTAGCTCTTCTCCTTGCTGATAGATTCCCAGGAATTTCTAGTTGCCTCCACCTTTTCATGCCCAATCTTCCTCACAATCTACTCAGTTCTCACCATACACCCCAGTTGTTTCAATACCTATGGTCTCAAATTGGAACTGCCACATTGAAGCACAACCAGGGAAAATATCTGATCCTATTTAATGTGTTCCCACACATGTGTCCATGCTAGTGTCCCCACACAAATTCTTCCTATTTATGAAAGGGAAAACTGTGAAGCTTTCAGGCCTCTTGCCATCACCCCTTATCCAAACCCAGAAGTTCCTGTCATGGTCTGTTCATTTACCTCAGCAGTTGATGCAAGAAATGACTCTTGCCTGTCAGGACTTTGAGCAAGTGAGAGCTTCCTTTTGTATAGGGTATAATCGGTCTGTGTAGGCGATGGGTGTTGACATCGGAATCATCAGTATAAACCCATGCAATTGGGAGTCATGCACAGTATGAGGAGCATCTTATGGATTGCTTTTGTGAGAATCCAAAGCCTTTTAATTGGTACATCCATAAAAAGATTTTGTTTTCATCTGGTTGGCCTTTTTGTGTTACTGGTGTTGAGTGTGTTTACAGTCCACAGGTCATAAGTGAAGCTTTTGTAGATGCATTTCCGTCAGTTTTTGTTAGTGAGTCTCTTCTTAATCCAGTCGGTATCCAATCAATTCTTTGATGAAGGGATGCCTGATCTATTGTCACTCATGCTCAGGTGCTTGGCATATTACTGGCTCTGATGTTTTCTTGGGTGTGGGTCCTTATGGCCTTCATCCAAGGCTTATGAGAAGTTGTACTATTGTACTTTTTTAGGTCCTTGTTAATACAGTTTCAGAGGTCATTACTTTGTAGTGACCTCTGAAACTGCATTAGTCTTCCAGACTTATGACCAGAGTCGATTGTGATCCCCCTGTTCAAGGGCAAATCAAGGTATGATCCACAAATCTACCACCCTGTTGGTCTGACCTCTGTGGTGCAAGTGATTTGAGGGGATTATTGTTTTATGTCTGATTGAATTTCTGGCTAAAATTTCTTGGAGGCAAAGAGATTCTTTTGTCACATCAGTTTGACTCTCCTGACCTGCTTGTAGGCACATCATGCCTCTGGTCTCTCACGAGTAAGAGCGGGAGTGCCCTGCCAGCAGGTGGAAAGCCAGAACAAGCAAGGATGATTGTATGAACTTTTCATAAGTGATAGATAGAATGCAAATGAACAAAAAGGACTGAAAAATCACTGAATTTTGGCCCCCCAGTCAACCTGTGATGCAACCTCAAAAATTCTGGAATACACCTCCTGACACCAAATAAGTCTTTCCTCTCCCAACTGAGAGCCTGCCACTTTTCACATAAAACATAGTTGAAGACAAGGGGAGAATGCTGGCAGCTGTTGCTGACTCCCTAACATGATGTTGGGAAGGGGATTCACAAATGATGTACTGTGAATGTCATAACGCTTGACTTTTTTAATGCATTTGATATTGGGAGTTAGGCAGTGCTTTGTCCTGTCTATGCTGAAGTTCTGAAGTATTTGTTTTTATTTGCTACGCTGGATCTTTACATTCCTCTCTGGCAGAGTGATGAGTGTTTGTGTGAGTGGCAGTCTTAGCAGACCGGTCGATGATGTGACCATTGATGTTCCTCAAGGCTGTGCCCTTGGTTCATAGACTTCTTGATCTATAAATGATATCTCCAGTTGTTTCTTATCCAAGTTCAAGGCCTTTGCTGACAACTACAGGCTATGCTTGAGATATTCACTGAAGGTTGATGGGCCTGTTATTCAGTGTGTCCGGTCAAAGTGGTTTGGATAGAGTTGACTCAGTTGCAAGGTCCTGGAATCTTGGATTGAATCCAACAATTGTGTTTTGAGGCTCTTTTATATTGATCACATTGATTTGGATGTTCTGGTTCTGTTCGTACTTGGATCACACCTGAAACCTTCAATACTTAGTCGCGTGCCCGGCCGCTGGTTAGGGAAGGAGAAGACCAAACCTGCAGGCAGAGCACAGGGAATGCAAGAAAGAGCATGGGAGTCAAGCAAGGCATGCACCAAATGCTAAGTGCAGGCTCTAGATAAGAAAAGACAGGCAGTAACAATGTGACTGGAAATGTGCATGCAAGTAACAAGAATAAGAATAAATGGAACACAAATAGCAAAAAATACCAAATGGGGTGAAACATAAAAGGCAAACAAAACTATAAGATACTGACAGCAAATGAAATGCAATGTAGAAACAAGAATCGAAAAGTTTATGATAAATATTTAAATTACAAAAATATATATTTGTAAAGAAATGCACAAACCAAATAAGATGGTCAAGGAGATTTATAAAGGTATGTGGGAGACATTCATTTCACAAATAGCAGATAAACTAAAAACAAATGCTCCAATGCTCTATTAGAATTGAGAAGTGAGCCAGTTGAAGTCAGTCATAATGGAAGAAAATGACCTTGGTATAAAAGACAGAAGGCCACTGTTGAAACTAGAAACACTAGAAGCATGAACATCAGCAGGCTGATGCTTGTACCCAGGGTACAAGCATCAGGTGCCGCAGTAAATAATACAGATATGCACACATTTACACAATTTTTAGAATAAGATGTTGACAATGCTTTAAAACATATAATGAGGTCAGATCTTTCTAGCCTACCATAAATTTAACACTTATATAACGTGACAGGCTTTTTGCATAAAACATTCGCAAATCTGTCTGTCTTTTTTAGTCCAGCGGCTGTGAACAGATTCCAACATCCTAAGACCAGCAATAATCTCCAAATTCCAAGCGCACAGGAGCCCTAGTTCAAATCAGGGTGGATGTTCAACATGAAAAGTGATAGTGTGAAATCTAAATTCCAAAACCGTGGATCTCACAAAATTATTAGCTTGACCTGAGATTTTTTGTACCAGAGCATGAAGATGATTTCAAGCATCCTATTCATACCAAACCCCATGGCCTAAGTTGGACCAGATACAATTTTCACAGGAAAAGCACAACGCACATTTGCTGGCACTGAATTCCATGTTCCAAGAAAAACCCACATCATTGATTTAATATATATCCTGTTTAGGTCAAGAAATGTCTAGATTAATGTTGCCCAGATGTCCTCTGGAAAACTGCTAGTATAATTTAAAATCATTAGCAAAGGCTTTAACTATGTATGACAGAGATGAAAAGATATGAGTGATGTCAATCTGAAACAAAATTGGTCTAAATACTAAATACTGAATCCTGCTGCTCTTGGACCACTCACTGCCCCCCTCCCCTCACACAACTCTCATTGCTCTGGAAGTGAAGAAACTGATATCTAAAACAGTAGTTGAGTAGATGCACCTAGACTCCGCAATTTCTGGAACAACACAGTTTGCAAAGACCTTTGAGTAGTCCAGGAGAGCTCCATCCATAATCAGACCCTGATCCACCTAATGAGATGCATCTCCATGAGTAAATAATAGATGACCCACAGTTGACCTGCCCTTCCAATATCCAAACTGGTCATCAGAAAGGATCCCATTGGCCTCAAAACATGTCAAATGAGAAACTATCTTCTGCTTCATTGACTTACTGCACATTGAAGTCAAACAAAGAGGGTGGTAATTCTGATGGTCATACCAAGATTTAGCCTTGTGTATGGGCACAACATTTAACAATTTCCACAGATGAGGGTGAGAGCCTACTTCCAAGGACATACTAAAATTTAGGGCAGCATGCGTCAATCACAGTGCACAGATTTTGGACAAAAAAAAGTGAGGCAAATTCAATGCTATTGGAAGTGTGCATGCCATTTACAAAAACACAAACAGAAGGAACCAAAAAGAAAATCAGATGAGGAAAAACACAATATGACAGACAACGCAACAACAAAATGGTCATCAAAATAAATTCAAAATAAGAACAATACAATGAACCTGCTGAATAAGTAGGTAGCTACCAAAGTACATATATTTCCAAAGAAATGCGCAGAACTAAGTAAGATCAACTTAGCAATCTGCGATGGAAGGCAGGAGATCCCTTATATCCTAAAATAGGGATAAGACACTGTTGCAGTCAGTTATAATAAGACACTGTTGCAGTCAGTTATAATACAATCTGTTGCAGTCAGTTGTAATAAAAAAACAGGATGTGTGAAATTGAGGACAGAAAGTCTGTTAAAACCAGAAATAGTATAAGCATTTACAACATCTGCTGGTAAAAAATTCCACAGAGATATTTGAATACAGCTGAAAAATGTTTTCTCACATCAGATGGCTGCAGGGAGGGTGAAGTTTCAACCCGTGCCCACGTGTCACAAGAATCGGGAGCCGCTGTAAATATTCTGGATAAGCATACATTTACACCATAATCTATATACCTAGCTAATCAATAGAAAGTGCTTTGGAGTATTTAATGAAATCAGACCTTACTAACCTACCACTGAAATGTGCCACAATACAAAAAAGTTGAATGTAGGGTATCTTTAGCTACCTAAACACTAACTATGCATCCTGGGTGTAGAATACTGTAAATTGTGGTGAGTGCAGGCTGCTTGAATCTATTTTAAGAAGCGGGACAATACACATGGATAGACTTTCTGATAGGGACTTTTGTTGCTGTTTGAGGAGGCTGGATTGATTTTCTGTTAAGGGTCTTTTTCTGACAACAAACCTGATGAAATATTGGAATACTGTCCCTGTTAGATCACAGGACCTGCTTAATATGTTCTTGTTTGCTTGAGAGTTATTACTTATTTTTATTTGATGAGGTTGGTGCTCCCTGCTCTCTCTTCTAATGTTTGTCGTATGTCCTTCATTATGTTTTAGAAGTGGCTAACCCAAACCTACAGCGCCCGTCTAATGATTATTGCAGGGTCCTCTGGCAAGCAGTTCCAGACTAGTTATTTGGTAACAAAACAGGGAACAGTACTTTAGGTGGTGCAGAATTAAACTCTTTGATGGTTTTAGAGTTTATTATAAAATTAGGACACAAAGCTTGGGGACCTTAGTAGGAGAAAAAGATCTAGAGCAAAGTGAGGGGGAACCAGAGCGTCAAGTTTGGGTAGCAGATACAAACTCGACTGCAACACAAAAGATATAAATGCAGTTAGACAGGCTAAAAGACAAAAATAATATTTGAATAGTAATTCAAATAAAACAGCAACCTTAGAACTCTGTAGGAAAAGGTAAAATATTAAATTAAAACCTAACCAGTATATGTACACTAGTGTTCACTATTGCAATATAGACTTTATTATGCACAGTTGACAAGAAATATCAGGGAACATGACTCACTAGGA
>SDVV010036719.1:0-10920 GCA_016164225.1 Gammarus roeselii
ACACATATATTTATATAACCCACAGGGGAGATAGTGTTGACTGGTTTCATTTGTAAAGTGGTGGCAGTTTCGTAGAGACACACCCTGTCAGACCTGTAAAGCACAGTAATTATTAGAGTATCAAACAATGACTAGACACTGAACGGATCCGTTTTACGATCGATCGCGGAAGTAGCTTGAGGAACTCGTTGACACAGTGAAATAGGCTGGCACGATGACCTGTACAGGAAATACGGATTATTGGTATGCAATCACACAAGACTTGATATGGCAGACTGAGCACTACAGAAGTTACAGAAGGCTTAAGAAATATTTAATATGAATTTGCCTTATTGAAGGACGCACACAGTACGATTTAATGCGAATAATCTTTTTGACATATGTATATGAAACTACCGCTAATTTTTAGTGTTAAAAGGGTCTGCTTCAAGATATAACATACAGATGCTCATAAGGAGAAATTTATGTGAAAGATACCCAACACTGCACTCACGTCTTTAGACATACAACAATTACATACACAACATGAACACATGTGTATGTTTGAAGACCATTATCCATATAAATGAGTACAGCCATGTAAATATATTCAGATCAGCGCAACACTTACCTAGATATGTGCATATTGAACACCACCAGACAACTCAGTGATCCATTGAACTAACTATCAGTTACTAAAAAGCAGGAACTATTTCTTAATGCATCATAATAACACGAAATGATTGATTTAATTCATGAGCATGAAATGAAACAATCATATGGATGAACAATGAGATCAAACCTAACTTAATCATGAACAGATGTTAGAACAAATAAATAATCAATGTATTCATTTTTTAACGCAAACTTTAATGACAGTGCAAATCGCGTAATTACATCCTGTATCTAAATTATCCAAACTACCAAAAACACTTCAAATATTATAAAACAGGCTGTAATTCCAAATAATTCAAATCATTGGTATGAGGATCAAATTAGTCTGATCAGTACCTGACCACTAATCTGATTCTCGGTAAATAATTGGAGAGGATGGATGATTATTCATTTTATTCCTTTTATAGATCATTAACACCTTATTTCAGTATTTTATTATTTCTTATTCCATGGACTGGATTATTTTTCTCTGCCCTTTTTTCATAGTGCTAAATTTTGCATTTGTTATTATTATATATATCAAGGTTGGTTGAGACAAGGTGACCCGGGGTAGGGGTGTACATGTGGGACTCGGGGTTTCGCACACCCCGTGGACTTGGAAGACCAGGAAGATTTAGGGGGACCCACTTGGACCCTTCTGGGGTCCTTTTGGACACCCTTGAGACCTTTTGGGACCCTCTTGAGAAACTGTAGGACCACTTGAGGCCCCTCTGATTCCTAGAACCTTTGCTCCTCCCTCTCAAATCTACTTTAAACCTATTCTGTATCTATGTTTAACCTACTCAGAATCTATGTTGGACCTACTCTGAATCTATGTTGAACCTACTGTAAATCGATGTTGAACCTACTCTAAATCTACATTGAACCTACTCTAAATCTACATTGAACCTACTCTGTATCTACGTTGAACCTACTCTGAATCTATGTTGAACCTATTCTGAATCTACATTGAACCTACTCCGAATTTATGTTAACCTACTCTGAAGTTATGTTAACCTACTCTGAATCTATGTTAACCTAGTCTGAATATCCTTTAAACCTAATCGGTATCTACTGCTACGTACACTGTATCTTTGTTGAACCTACTCTGTATCTACGTTAAATCTACTCTGTAGCTACGGTAAACCTACTCTGTAATCACGGTAAACCTACTCATTAACTTTGGTAAACCTACTTTGAATCTACACTGCACCTACTCTGCCACTCTTCAATTGCCCTACGGAAGAGTCTGCATTACTTTGCGTTGGGACTCGGGTGGAAAACAATCTGGTGGAAAACAAAATCAAACTACTACTACTACTACTTTGACGATACTAGCAATGTGCTCACTGGTCCGCGTGCATACTACTCTTGGAGTTCTGAGTAGTTGGAGGCAGGGATTCGTTTTGTTTGAGTCTTTATCTTACCTGAATAACTAAATTGCACCTCTACTTAACTAGACCGCGTAGCTGTAAACATTGTGTTGCATTGTGGTTAGAGCTGACTTTGTCCGTGTAGCTGTACATCTTGTACCAGTCCCAATAATGATACCTGCGCACACTTACGTGCGTACATATTACTCTTGAAGTTCTAAATGATTGAAGGCGAGGATTCGTTCCGTTCAAGTCTTACCTGAATAAATGAATTTCACTGTTGTCAAACTGGACGCTTGGCAGTCTAGGTTGCGTTGCTGTTGGAGCTGACTTTGTCCGTGTAGTCGTAAACCCTCGACGATACTACCTGTACGCCCTGGCCTGCGTATATATTACTCATGAAGTTCAAAATGATTGGAAGCAGAGGTCCTTTTTGGGGTACACTTAACACTCCCGGGTAAAACGGATAATATAATATGTGATGTCAGAATCAAGTGGTCTGACGTCATAGCCTTGCCCTGCCTGCCGGTGACGTCACTGGAGCAACACAGCAAATATTAGAATATCTAGGCTGGTAATTTTAGGCTCGACAATTTTGGGTATTCAAGTAGTTTATTTATATTCAATATATTTAAACAAGCTATCATCTTGAAGAACAGATCTCCAATATTTTATATTAGTCACAATTTTTGAGCAAACACTAACTAATTAATTAGGACAAAGCAGTTTATAAAGGGAAGAAAACTTCTTCTCAGATGTCAGAAACGACAAGCTGAAACTTTGTTTACTTTTTGTTTGTGTTTTTTTTGGGTAAATACTATGATGTTTTCCTTTTTTGTACATCGGACAGTGGGTATAATTGTAAATCTATGGAGACCAGAGGTATTTTTTGACAAAATCCAGTATAATTTAATTATGCATTTATCAAATTTTAGGACACCAATATTCTTTCATCGTTGTACAAATCTCGAAGCTAGATTTTTTCATGCGTTTTCAAAGAAACTCATCAAAATGACCCAAACACATCAGCGAGTTGTTTTAATTAAAGGCATCCTGACGGCCTGTAACCAGCATCCAGTTTCCTCATGGCGTCAGATTTAGGAAATTTGAAAAACAATTTTTTTTCTTTTGAGAGACAGCCTTGGTTCTTACAACCGTGCACTGCACACACAGCATGGCATCATGAAACTAGTCGCTTTAAGAGTTTAAGTCACAAATGAATGACGGAACACTGAATAGTCTTTTTGGCACCAGTGACACCAAACGAGCGATCACGCAGAGTCTGCCATAGGTAATAACATTAGCAGCAGGTAATAATGTATCCGGTTTACCCTGTGGTATTAGTGTACCCTGGTCCGTTTCATCCAAGCATTTTTTCATGCGCCCCAGCCCCAGCGTGCGTCTGATATTGGTTACATTTTCTATGAGTGTGGATGGATGATTATTCATTTTATTGATCATCAACACTTCATTTTTGTATTATATTATTTCTTCTTTCTTGGGCTCTATTATTTTTCTCTGCTCTTTTTACATGATGATAAATTTTGCATTGGTTTTCATTATATATATCAAGGCTGGTTGAGACAAGGTGACCCAGGAATGGGGGGTGCTTGTGAAACCCGTCGGACTCAGGGGACCCAAGGTTTCGGTAACACGGGAGACTCTGAAGACCAGGAGGATTTTGGGGGACCCACTTGGACCCTTCTGGTGCCCTTTGAGACACTCATGATATCCTTTGGGACCCTCTGAGAAACTGTAGGACCCACTTGAGGCCCCTTTGAATCTTGGAACCTTTGCTCCCCCTCCCAAATCTACGTTGTACTTACTCTGTATCTACGTTGAACCTATGCTGTATCTACGTTAGACCTACTTGGTATCTATGTTGAACCTAATCTGTATCTGCGTTGAAACTACTCTATATCTGTGTTAAACCTACTCTGTATCTGCGTTGGACCTACTCTGTATCTGCGTTGAACCTACTCGGAACCTGCCTTTAACCTATTTGGAACTTATGTTAAACCTACTCTGTATCTGTGTTAAACATACTTGGTATCTATGTCAAACCTACTCTGAATGTACGTTGAACCTACTCTGAATCTGCATTGAACCTACTCATAATCTACACTGCACCAACTTTGCCTCTCTTCAATTGTCCTACCGGGGAGTCTGCATTAACTTTGCATTGGGACACCGGTGGAAAACAGAAGAAACTACTACTACCACCACCACCACTACTACTACTACTACTACTTGAATTTTCACTTTTTTATAACTTTGAAAGTGTTTTTTTTCTCACACTGAGGCATGCAAGCCTACTGGAATCCATGATCATCGAGCATTACGGGGGAGCCTATTATGACTTGCGTTAAGGCTCTTGTGGAACTGAGGATCGAATCAAATTTACATAAGAATCACTCAAGCTGGATCGACATGAAGCTTGGGAATTTTTCCAGATTTTGTTTAGCTTTTGATCAATGATCATAGAAGTTTGGTTGGCTTCAAACCCATGACAAATCAGAAAAATACTGTTCCTGATAAACTGGGTCTCAAAACTCATGATAAATTTCACATGCAGACTCTTAAAATCTGGGTTGGTTACCCCCACAGTAGTCCATTTGTTTTTGGTTTAAGTTGTTCCTCCTATACTGAAATCCTTCTTGTTCTCAGTGCATCTAAAGCTAGAGGGGGGCAACCTTTCCCTGAGGTCCAACGGTAGGAAGGAATGTATGAGAAAAATCCAAAGAGTCTTTATAGATCTGCTATTTACCGAATAATGGAAAATCTTCCCCCTCGCCGGTAAAAATCTGGCTACGCTCCTGAGATACAAGGACAGTACGGTAGGTCATTTGTAGAGTTCCATCTGTCATATTGGATCCTTTCTTTAGACAGCACAGGCCTTTCAGGGTGGTTGGATGATTATTCATTTTACAGATAATTAACACCTTGTACTATTTTATTATTTCTTCCTTCATTGGCTTTATTATTTATCTGTGCCGTTTTTCATGGCCCGGTGGGACCCTAAATTGGACATGCGGTGCATTAGTTAATCTCGTCCAACCTACTGAGGGAGAATTTGCACTCTCCCGAGCGCCTGATAAACGTCCCAGCACAGCTAGGCGTTTTGCTGACTAAGTGGTTAAGTGAAGCTGATGCCGGTCTTGGAGTATGAGTCTTAAAAGGCCTGCTTTGACATTGTGTGTGGAGGGGGACTAGGCATGTCAAGGCGAGTGGAGACCATTCGACTCGTCTCAATGAATCGAGACAAGACAAAGCGACCCGAGGGACTCTGAAAACACCTAGGACTTGAGGGACCAACTTGGACCTTTCTGAGGTCCTTTGGAATCCCCTTGAGACCTTTTGGGACCCCTTGAGAAACTTTGAGCTCTCATGAAACCCTTCGGAACTATGGGGACCTCTGCTTCCACTCCTCGTGATGCAAGCCCTACACACTGAAACCATGTGTATGTATGCAATGCTTAAATAAAAATTAGTTAGTCCAGTCTTTTGGTTATTCATGCAGAGGGAGGGAGAAGAGTCAAGGCCAGTTGTTGGGCGGTGAGTCCAGGCAATTTGAGACTAGAGGGACTTGGGGTACCCTCCAGGACTCCCTCTGGCTCTTTCAGGACCAGGGGGACGGACCTCTGCCCTCTTCACCAAACTCCCATACTGCAACACTTATCCCCTTGAACGATGTAAAAGTGTGATGTCAATAATTTGAGTGGTTCTTTCAGCCCACGATGTACCAGCGCAGAGGAGGAGAAATAAGTCAAGGCTGATCAGGGTGTGTGCTTAGTCGAGTTGAGGCAAGTCAAGTTGGTGGGCGTCAAGTCGAGAGGAGTTGAAACAATTTGAGTTGGTGGGCAATAACTCGGGACGAGTTGAAACAAGTCGGGACAAGTTGGAACATGTCAAGACGAATTGATACAAATCAAGACGAGTTGGAATATGTCTGGACTGGTTGAGACGGAAGGACTTGGCCGACCCTCCTGGAATCCTACAAAATCCGCAAATGAGGCCCAAATGAAATCAAACCTGCTGCAATCCCTTGAAGGCCGATGGACTTCTATCCCCATTCTTCAATTTCCATGCTTTTACAGATGCAATATTTTGTCCGTTGAAATAATGCATGTGTAATTGAGCAAGAACCCGTTTGTTAACCCGCGTATGTCTTGGTTTTCTCAGTCTTTCCTTGCTGACCCTTGTACAAACCGCATGTAAGTTTTGGAATGGACCTGATCTGCATAGCTGGAAATTTTGAGTTTGTTGGAGTTCTTCTGTATATTGCATATTCCTCATGGCTATAAAAATTGTATTGTGTTGATGATGAAATCAACCTAATCGGTGTGGCCGTATACCTTGTACTGCTTGATTATGCGACCTGTGCGCACTGACGTGCGTATATAATGCACTTGAAGCTCTAAATGGTTGGAAGTATTGATTCGTTTTGTCGAAGTATTATTCCTGCACACACCAGCATGAGTATGAGTCAGCTGAAATTTTCAAATAATATTGTAAGTATCATTTTTCCCGCTCACAGTGTGCGAGCTTTCCAGAATTGATGATCTTGGTGCCTAACGGGGGAGCCTGAGATGATTGACGTTGAGGCTCCGTTGCAAACAAGGCTCAAATCAAAATCCAAAAGAGATTGACTTATATTTATTTCAATCTAGTCCAGGTGCTGTGGCATCTTCTCGGATGGGCCTATATTGAATTGTCTTTTGTTTAATTTTTAATCATTTCAGACTGTACACTACCTCAGTAACTACGGTCTTCAAATTCAGTCCTTGTTTGGAGAAATGTAGTTGTAGTGAATTTTTTCACTAGGCCAAAAGCGATGATCTTCGAGCCCTACGGAGCAGCTCGCGAAGACACGGCTCCGGTGGTGATGGACCCTCTAATCTGCAGGCGGCTGCAATGCCTTTTTCTCACAGAGACTAAACCACACCATAACGCACCGGTTCTTGCTGTTGTACTAGCGGTGTATTGATAGCTTGCCTGGGTTTATTGTAACAGTGGTGGTACAATCACTTTTTTCATTCTCCTTGTCAGTTGTGAAGTAGAACGGTGAACATTTTCTTGCCTGAAACTATTAGATTGTCGACCATCTTGACCAAAACTGTCGGTGGCACTGGGCCTAGTAGTGCAGGTCCCAACGGCTTATCTACGTGAAAAGGTTAAAGCTTTTTTTTTTCCGTTTGAGTTGCTTGCTTACTTGGAGAGGCTTGTCTATTCGGCAAGGTTTAAGTTGCTTGTTTACTAGATGAGGTTTGACTAGCTTGTATTCTTGATCTAAACAAGTAGAGCCTTGACTTGTTCATATTCTTGTTGCTCAGTTAAAATTCTTGAGCTGCTTGTATACTTGGAGAGGCTTTAGGTGCTTGACTGCTTTTCCATTACATTTTACGTAAGAATGATTTGGTATTGTCATGGAAATGGCTAGGCCAATAGTTCCAAGTTTCAATTTTATTGCATTAGTGATATAAAATATTACTTCATTAAGTTGATTACATGTGCTGGATTGTAAAGTTTCCAATGTTAAGTTGTACATTGTTTTTTGTTCATTTGTGTATTTCACAATATTGACATGCACTGCAGAGTAGTTGTTTTCCTCAACAATTGCATTATATTTGAGGTAGATAGCCACTGTATGTATTAGTGGCTACTGTGCATACCTTTTACATTGTAAGTGGCTATCTTGGCTTGATATTAAATGAACTACTTCACTGGTGATTGGCATGTAAGTAAAGGGGGTGGAATCAAAGACGTCTCCACAGAAAATTGTTTATTGGGTGACAGACTTCACAAAACTCTCCAAGGATAAGGGGCCCTAAAAAAACAGAACACTATTTGGTTATTTAAAACAAAGCAATCTATCAAATCATTAGTTCTCTAAAATCAGCAGTAAACACACAAACAGAGACTAAACAACCACTAGATCTAACTTAACAGGCAACCTGCAGTGCCCCTTCCGAGCAAAAGTATAACAGCTCACAAGCCTTAGCTCATGTTATTTAATATCAGGCCTGTGCATAACAGTTCAACCCTTGCCATACACAAGAAGAATGTTAAAAAATACTAGAAAAACAAATAGGCATACATATAAAAATTGTAAAACATTTCTCCTCCACTGTAATAGTGGCCTTGAACACAAGTTAACCACAGAAACAGATATTTTACGTAGCCTGAGAACCTCTCAACTCAACTTTAAGGCTTCAAATTGCAGCAAACAACAAGTTGATTTCTTATTACCTAAGGTGATAAAAAAAATAGAGCAACCTAACTCACTAAGAGAATTGATGAAATAAAAGACAGAACCACACTAGCTTTGCTTATTTCCCATTAAGATAAATCAAATACTTATGACCAGCATAACATTGAAAGACTCACATCAATCACACATGGTTCAACTGCCTAGCAACTCTCCAATCTAAGGATGTGACAACTCCTTCTCAGCATCTGCATATCAGCAGCAACAGCAAAATTTTGAAAGCTCTTCTTGTAGATTTAGGTACTGGCCCTCTAGCTACCCAAGAGAATATAATTGTCATTTCACGACATGAAACTCACCAGTAGTTTATTCTCTAGCCAACCTACATGTGACAACAATCAACGCTGCACTAAACTTTTGATCTGACATCACAGCACTAGCCTGGGAATAGAAAAACATTAAATATCAACTTGCATATGAAAACATATTTTTCTATATAAACACATCAAATAGGAAAACTCATCTCCCTTGGTGTGTGACACAACCCAACAATGTACCCAACCGGAGGGTTAAACCCACCGGAACATAGGAAACTTGACCAAGCAGCCCTTCTGGCAAGGCTCAGACATGCTAACAGAAGTTCCCCCATTAAATATAATTTTATTGCTATCTCACTTTACTACATTTTGTCTGAGTTGCAAATAGTTCTTGCAACAACACATTCAAGGTAAAGGACATTGACTTTAGGCAGTAGTAAATATTCACTCTGATCTTATAAGAAAGTACACTATAACTTGGTGCAGCACTAGATGCTGGTTAGACGTTGTACACTAGAAGGATGCTGACTCTATCGCGCTAGGAAGCCTTGTCCATTTAATCCAGTGTATGCATTGAATTTGTGCTACTATTGAATGCCCTACTGTGTTATATAACTTTTCTAAGAAGACTTTGTATTACGTCAAAATGTTGGACATGCAACCTCTCTTTTCCAGGCCCTTGGACGAGCTGATATGGGTTCAAGTGGGGGAAGCAGCTCAGCCTTTGTTGTGGAACTACCTGCTTGCTCTCAAGTTATGAGAAGAGATGGAGACACTTTGGTAATGGCAGGGGACAAAGCTATGAATAATGGAACCTGTTCTAAAGGAAATGACACAGTCAAGTCACTGGCCTGTTCCTCGTGTGAATACAAGACCAATCTGAGAAGATTACTCCAAAGTCATCTTCGCATACATGAGAGTGTTAGAATGAAACCATTTGCTTGCAACTATTGTGAGTACAGAACTGACAATAAGCCGCATATCCGTAGACATCTTTGCACCCACGATAGTGTCAGAGAAAAACCGTTTGTCTGCCCATATTGCGTTTACAAAACTGATAGGAAGTCTGCTCTCAGAGAACATCTCCACACACACAAGAGAGTCAGAGATAAACCATATACTTGCAACCATTGCGAGTACAAAACTGATGTTAAGTCTCATATCACATTACATCTTCGTACACACAAGAGCGTCAGAGATAAACCCTTTACTTGCAACCATTGCGAGTACAGAACTGACTTTGGGCCACATCTACGTAGACATCTTCTCACCCACGAAAATGTCAGAGAGAGACCATTTGTCTGCAAACATTGCGAGTACAAAACTGATAGGAAGTCAAGTCTTGGTAGACATCTTCGCACACACGAGAGTTTTGGAGATGAACCATTTGGTTGCAACTATTGTGAGTACAGAACTGACAATAAGTCTCATCTCCGTAGACATCTTTGCACCCACGATAGTGTCAGAGAAAAACCGTTTGCTTGCAACCATTGCATGTACAAAGCTGATAGGAAGTCTCGTCTCAAAGAGCATCTTCACACACACGAGAGCGTCAGAAATAAACCATTTGCTTGCAACAATTGCAAGTATAGAACTGATCGTAAACGTGTTTTAAGTAAACATCTTCGCACACACGGGAGTCAGAGATGAGCCATTTGCTTACACTAGTAGGGGAACTGATTGTCAAGTTTTTCATTGATGTTGCTGAACAACCTTAGGCATATGAGCGTGGCAGGAAAAGACATGTAGCTAATTGCAACTATTGTGGGAGCAGATCTGGTCGTTATGTGGATTTAAGTAAACGTCTCTCTCAGACAGGATAGTGCCAGAGATAAAATCTTTCTTGGCAACTCCTGCGTATGATGGTTGTCACTATTTTCAGTACTGAACCGAATGCAGAAATCAGTTCAGAGAGCATCTTTGCAAACACTAAGACTGGATGAGATATTCATTTTAGATGCACTATCAGAATGCTGAAATTCAACAAGAGCAATAATTTGAACAACTAAGGTTTAAGATGTAAACAATCAACTTGTTAAATCTTGACGAGTGGTCACACATTGTACCAGACATGTCAATTTAGCATCGATCCCTGTTCCTCACGAGTTTGATAACTCTTCTTAAATCCCCTCACACTACAAAGCCTATATGAACAAAGTTTATTGCCTCTGATGAACATTCCAGTCTTAATGGAGCTGTGTAGATATTAAATTGCAGAACTAAGAAATTATTCTTCCACCTCACAATGTACATGTGTATATTATTATAAAGTTCAGATACACTGATTTGCCAGAGAACTTTGTATGAAGCTTTCTTTGTCGTTCTGAAAGTAGACATCAAAGAAGAGACTAGAAATATATATTTATATAGGTATATATTTCTTTATTTG